>JANHGB010050667.1:0-13202 GCA_026283785.1 Coracopsis vasa | reverse complement strand
AATTGTATAAATTATAAATTATTATAGTGTGATGCTCTAATATTACTATATAACACAATGTGTTATATTGTTCTATAGAAATACATAATTATATACAGGATTACATTAGGGATTCAGGAGAAAAAAGAAGTTTTCTTCCTTTGAAATGGACAATATTCAAATGCTGGGGTGAACAAAGGCCTCTCCTAATGCCTCCTCCTGCCACTTCGGTCAGTGGCAAAGTGCTGCTCAGGAATTAATTCTCTGTTACTGAACATTAGACTTTACCTGCTTTTTTTGGCCAATTGATTTCTTCTTCCTGCATTTACAGCCTTGCTGCCTGTTTAGAACTGCTTTGGTGGCTTGCTCCTATGCAAGATGTTGTTGTGATTAACCCGTCTCACACTGGAGAACTGTGGTTCGGTTCCATTTACTTTATTAAGAGTGAGATACATCACTAAGGGTTTGTGTTGCTCGTGTTCAATGCAAGTTGATAAGAACCAGATATTTGAAGGAATGGAGAAAAGTAGATTAAAGATTTCCTGTCCCCTCATGGTTAGCTTTCTCTTAGATGAAATGAAGACTCTGTGAGCTGGCACAAGCGGGTGATACAATCGGTTCTCTACCAGTAAGCTGACAGTATCGGCGCTCTGAATCTGAGCATCTTTTGATAATGATTTCCTTGTGAGAAGAATTCACATGCATGTATTTCTTCCTCTGGTGCATGCATGCTGTTTCCTTAGCAATGAACTGTGGATTATGGTGTAACTCTGCTGGGTCAGTTGTCAAAGTAGAGTAATCCACCTAAGCATTTTTTCTGAGGGGTGCACTAGTATTTTCAAGGGAGGATGCTCTCTGAAAGTGAGTGCACCCTAAGTTCTAATCTCAGAGCGCAAAACTTGCCTCAGATACGAATGGCAGCTAGATGAACAGGAAACAAAGAGAGTGCTAAAGAAGAAGACAAACTGCACTTTGCCCAGATGATGCACTTGAGTGGTGAACCAGATCGTCATGCAGAGATTTGCTGGTACTGCATCATGGTACCCTGACCCTTTGGAACCTCAACCCCAAGACGTGCAGGGGACCATGTGTGCTGTCCCAGCAGTGAGTGTCTTGCTGCTGATTTCATCCATTTCAAAGTTTAGTTCCCTTGCGAAAGGTTTCTCTGAAGTAACTTTTCATTACAAAGGGTGGTCATTAAAGAAAACAAAAGAAACAAAACCCATCAAAATCAAGTAAAGAAAAAACACCCAAAACCAGGGAAAACTGTGATTCTCCATGAATCTTCTTAGACCCATACTTTATATAAGTATTTAATAGGATATCTTGTAGGAATAGACAGCAGGAGATGCCTGCAATAACTTACTTAAAGGACAGCCTTTTCCTGTCACTTCTTTTACAGCACGGCCCACTAGTCCTCCTACCAGATATTGCTTGCACAGCATCACCATTTCTCTTTGGATAATCAGTATAGGTTGGTAATAATGCAGAGTAACATACAATTAAAAATTAATAGTGAAATGATTACATTATTCTCTTGTAGCAGAGCCCCCTCCACCTTCCAACAAAGGCCTTTAAAGCACTTTGGCTGTTTCCCAAAATAGCTGATTAATAACCTGCCTAGCGCTACTCCCATGATGCACACGTAGTATTGCCAGGCAGGAATTGCTACTGTCCATCCAGGAATGGGGCAGGTTGTAGGGAAGGCTCTGCTCAGCATCCGTCAGCCCACCATGCCTGGAAAACCTGCTCCAATGGCAACAGCATGGTCAGCCAGTGTTTGATACTATTGGAATCATCCGTGGCACTTGCAACTGCAAGACAAGGCGTTGGGAAGTCTGGAGAGAGGGGATTTGCTTTCCTCACCGCCAAAACAAAGGCTTCGCAATGTTACATATATTATTCTGATCACAAAAGTATCTTGCATTAGGGCTTTCTGCGTGAGATAATTGACCTTGACATTGCTTTCAGCTGAGGGCACGTAACTCTTATCACAGTGACTTATCTTGAAGGAAAGCATGCAACTGCAAGGAATAAATACTTACCATCTTCTCTTTCTTTTTACTGTGCCTGCAAGGACAAGTAGGCAGAAGAGTAATGAGGGATGGAAGGCATTTTATGTGGATGAACACATGAAGAGGTGATTATGTATTGCTAAAAGTCTAATCCTTGGATAAACTACAGTTTGCTATTAATTCTTTGGACTTGCTTAGCTGCTACTTAACATTTCCATGACTTAACAATTATATTCTTGAGCTAAGAGTAACTTTCCAACCAAATGTGTAGGGATTAGAAACATTGATAATTATATCAATTAATTTTAATGACAGTGACAATATTTGTAGTCATATGACAAACACGAGGAAAGCAGGGCTTTAATTTTATCAATTAATTCTCTTTCTAATTGCTTTCACCATTCAATTGTCAGAACGTGTTCCACTTGCAGCAGGAATGTGTCAAGCAGGAAACGGGAAGTTAAGGGGAAGGGGAGATGTGTATTTGTATATAGCATCGCCTGTTACCCAGGCACACATTTAGCCTTGGCTGTGGGCTTTGCATTTTCTCCTATCTATTTATTATAACTGCCAATCATATGAGTAATGGGTTCAGTCTCAGTTGAGATGGGTTAGTAGGCAGAGGAGTCAGGAGCAGAGACTGCCACTTACTGAGGAGCTCTCCATGTTATCAATGTCCCTCTTCCCACACCTTGCCATCGGTGCAGGATGAGCAGAGGACAGCAAGCCAAGCAGACCTTGGAAAAGAGAGCTCAGTGTGTGTATCTATACAGACTACTCAGATTTGTTTAATACATCGGGTTGGATGGAAGCTGTCTCTAGAGGAAGGCAGAGAGCTGCAGTCCATTGGCCTTAATCCTTCCCTGTGCTCCCGTATCTTTATACTGCTCCACCAGCTCAACACTGCCATAAACCCAACCTAATCCACCCCAGCACTCCCTGGTGTGAGGGGAATCCCTCACCAGATCCCTCACTGAGCATCACAGCTGCCACAGAGGCTTCTTGGCAGCAGGAGGGAGGTGAAACCCTCCCTGCAGATGTGTCCAGCTCAGGGCAGAGCCAGGAGATGATGCTCTTGCTTGGGGTCCCAATAGGCTGGGGGTGTGCAAAACCCAGCCATAGGGATGGGAGCATCCACTGGGGAAAAACACAGATCCATAAAGTTTTCTGCATGAAAATCTTCATGTCCTGAAACCACTTTCCTCAGGGAGATTTCAGCCTATAAAGAAGCCTTAATGTGTTGAAGATTCCCTCCGCACAGAGCCTTCACCACATAACAATCCGAGAGGCCAATAAAACAAATAATGCCTATCTCCTGGGGCAGTAAAAGGAATGTCACCAGCTAAGAACTGTGCCTTTGATGGCTCTACAGGCAGACACCAACAATCCCTACAGCTGCTAATCCCCTTGTATGGCTTTATATTCGCTGCCCTCCCAGTCAGTGCCTGGGTGCTATATGTGCTGTTTCAGCATCTGCTTTTCTTCTCAGTTCATCCCTTCTCTGGTCCTCCTTCGGACCACATCCCTGTAACACTGACAATCTCACCCAACACTGCACAGGATGAAGGGAGCTGTCACCCAGTACATGCTGGTTCATTTGCCTTTTGGCTTTGCCAGCTAAACTGGGACAAGTTGCTGTCTGCTCGCCCCAGCTACGTGGGTATTGGAGGAACATGTCCTAGGGACCTCCTCATCCCCATCCCAGTGAATGTGGGGGGACTCACTGATAAGGACTGGGGAATACCCCCAGATTTCTGCTTCTTGTGGGCTGGATGCTCTGCCCATTCCATTCCCCCTCCTTGCTGACATCCAAAGCTGCTCCCCAGCACATTTGCATCTACGCATATTTTTAGGCTAAAACCAGGCAGCATGATTCTATCTTGTTGTGCAAGACTATCAAAAGGCATTCAGGACAGATTTGGGTCTTTTGTGCAGGTATAAACGTTGCTGCTTCTCCATATCCCCATCAGGGGACAGAGCTCAGAATTAGTCCTTTTGTGTTTGTTTCCACTACACCGGGATGGACCTGTGAGCCTTTGCTTTTCCCCATCAGGAAGCAGAGATTTAACGTATTGAACGCACCAGAATTGCTTAATGAGTGCTCAGTGAATATTAATAAAAGTTTGGACGTGACTCAGGCTACAATGGATGAGAAGTTTGAAAGCTTTGGTTCAAGATTACAGGAGGCTGTGAGAAAATATGGTCTCCAGCAGCTAGCATATAGTGCCGATATTTCACTATCCAGGGATCTCTAATTACTAATAATGTACAGGAACAGTATGATATGTCCTTACAATCGCAGAATCCTTTTCAAAGATAATCTTTAATAGTTTATTTGACAACCTGTAAAATTATAGAAAATTATTAGGCTGGGGAATTACAAAAATCCCCATGGTACAGTCAAACAATAAAATTATAATTACCTGTGGGTAATTGAAATTTAACTGTTTTTTTATTGTATATTACACATCAATAGCAACATAAGTTCAAGAGTGTCCCCCTCCCCTCCCTTTTCTTTTCCTTACAGAAGCGGGGAAAATGGACAACCCCGCTGGTAGCTTGTGAGCCCTTGTCACAGAACAGAGCTTGAACAATTTCGATTAAAGCAGTACGTTCGAGACTGTCATTAGACCTGCATTAAATTACATATCTGGAATGTTAAAAATAAAGAGTACTGAAGCTTATTCACAGCTGCCTGTGGTAAAGTATGGAGTCAAGGTTTTGATTATCTTTAAAGTTCTTATTTTTCCCTTTTCTAAAACTTATTGTTTCATCAAACAAATATCTAGCACGTTTAAGAACAGTATGAGCACATGAGCGGAATTGCTTAAGATGGATAAAGCGTTAGCGTGTTTCCATTCTGTGCTCCGTAGTATTGTTTAGTACTAACAATGGTAATTTATCAATTATACAAGAGGGAACAAAGCACTTCACCGGCTCTGAGCTCCAGAACTACCTATTACAAGGCCCAAAGCTTGAGACCCCTTCCAGACCTCGGGAGGCATCATTTAACGTGAGCGCTTGCATTACCAGGCTTTGCCTTGTCCTCTCTCGGTGACCCCACGGCGGCTGCTCAGTACTCAGCACCACGGCACATCAAGAATTCCATGGCTTTTTTTTCCCTAAACCAGGAAAATTATAACCTTTTTTCTTCTTTCCTTCTGAACCAGGGCTCCTGATAATGAGGTGTGACTGTTCCCTACCCCTCCTGGCTGCAGCCGGCTCTTCTTGTCTAGGAGGTGGGACCATCCAGTCCCCTCTTGCTGTGTCGCTTGGGATGGCATTAGAGATTTTTAGAACAAGCCTAAGGACAAACCCCAACCTTTTCGGATGCAGCATAAGCCCCAAAATACGGTATGTTGGACAATTCATTGTCTATGTGACAGCTTTGTTATATACTACTGAAATGCACAATGATGGTGTTTGCTTCTGTACAAGGATCAGGCTGGCTACTTCTATTTGATTCTGTAAAGTGCTTTGTGATCCTGATGTGAATGTAACTGCACAAGTTAAAATAGCTCTGTTTTATTAAGAGTTTCAATTAAAGTGTTTAATAGATTTTATCGTGAGAGAGGCATCACAAAGGCTGAGTACAACATAATGGCAAGGCAGGTATTGTTACGATTATTATTACTATTATTTATGTATAATCATTGAAGTATTAACTGAAAACTGGGAAATCAAGTTCCTGCACCCCAGAGAACTCACAATAACAGCTTTTTTTGGGCCAGGCAAAGCATCTCTGCTTTGTGGCACAAGTAATGGTGCATATAGCCCCGTCTGGAAATCTGTGACTCTGAATGGCTTTTCCTATTTCCAAAGATCAAAAGTGGCAGAAATTCAGTTGGATCCATCATCATTGCCTGCCTTTTACTCTTCCCATCGCCTTTTCTTCTCTGCCTGTTGGTGTAAGGGGCATCCCTGCATGTTAGAGCTGTTTACCATGTGTCTGTTTACCCAGCAGAGCAGCTGGAAAGTTCTCATCAAAGTGGTATTTGAAGGCCTTTACCAGGAACCTGAGAGGTATTTTGCCTTCCTCCTTCTGTTTTGGCTTCCTAAAAGCTAAAGTGGAGCATTTGTATTACAGTTAAACCAAGAATAAACCTTTCAGAAGGAGAAACCCCAAGAGGGACTGCATCATCAAAGCAGTTAATGGTCTAAGCTACAGCAGAGAGGCAGGGCTGGCCCAAAATCACGGTCCTTATGCCAAATAGCCATGACCTTCTATAACACAGTAAGGAGACATAGCTGAGAGAGTTTTGTTTTGCTCTAGCTGTTCCCTAATCTCAACCCTTGATCAACACCTGAAGGCCATAGGAAAGTTTTCCTCCATCCTTATCTCAACCCTCATTCCCTGGCAGATTCCAGCTGCTGAGCTCAAAAAGAGAAGCCGGAGAGCGGTTGTCCACTAGGATTTATATATACGGGATGCTTGGAAGCTAAATCTTCCAACCACTAACATGCACCACACTGTAAGACAAAGAGCAGGAGATAAATTTTCTTGCCTTTGAAATTTCTGCTCATGTCACTCACCGAGGCTAGCTCTTACCATTGTGACTCCAGTGAGAAGAGCTATCCTGACGTGAGTGTCTTACTCTGCGCTGTGATGCTGGGATGAAGTGAGAGCTAAGGATGAGCAATTGTAGCACTGTCAGGATTCAAGCCAGGTCAGATTTGTCATTTGCTAAAAGTCCCTTTTTTTTGATGTAGGAATCAGGGAAAATACATTGATGCAACACGTGGAGAAGGACAAGAAGGTCAGTATTTGCCCCTATAAATATGATTCAAATAGACCCAAGCCTCATGGTAATGGGAAAACATTTCCAAGGGAAAACAGAAGCTTTTAGGGATAGCCATTGACACTGAGTACAACATAGTAGGAGGGTTCAAAATCAGGGAGCTCGTTAGGGAAATCATCATTAATGGTCCTCATTTTGCTCCCATCTGTAGGGTGTTTGAGCTCACAAGTGTTTAGGTAAAGAAGGCTGCAAGCTTCCAAATGAGGTTCGGCTGTTTTTCCTTCTCATGGATGAGGTTAGAAGGTTAATAAAAGAGTTAATCCTGGTCTGCCCTGCAAAATGGAACAGCTCACATATGTGAGACTTCAAAAGGCTTTGGAGTGTGTGTGTACGGGTGGTGTTATTTCCTGTCCCAAGAAGACAGGGGCTGGTTTTTGGAAGAGGAGTTTGGCCTTTAAGTAAATCAGCTGGAGTGAAAATAAAAAGGTAAAGAGTAAAATGGTTTTGAGAGTAAACCCTAATTCAGTTGACTTAAACTTTGAAATATGTTAACAGTTTGAAGGGAAAAAAAGAAATAGCCAATTTAGGGAACATTAAGCTAAAGCATCACTCCCCAAATTGGAAAGATAACAAGGATAATAGTGAGAAATGTGATACAGATTTACTCACTGGTTTGGTGGACCTGGAAATGTTTTGTGTTGCTTTCACTCTGGCCATTTGTAACTACAGAAGGGTTGCGAAGCACAGGTAGAGGACAGGCCCTGTGGGTACAGAGAGGAGTTGGACACTCCTGTTTCTGGCCTCCACGTTATGCCCAGCCAATTACAGCATCAAGCAGTTATTTATAAGGAGAGCTGGGTGTCCATTTGCTTTCCAGCACTGAGGGAATGCCTATTGCACAGCACACAAAATCACCTCAGGCCCTGTTAGGTTTTTCTGGATAAATATATACTACAGTCTGGGTGACTTATATGCCTCCACAACATGATATTCCCCTGCACAGATGAGGGTCCACACGAAGGAACAGTGTAAATGTCATAGTCGATATCCCTTGGCAGGGAAACTGCACTGCAATTTCTTCTTTCTTCTTTCCTTCCTTCTGCACAAGGCTCCTGTGCTAGCAGCTAACCATCTCCTATAAGGAAATGGTATTGTGTTAAAGTTATATAGTGTACCATATTAAATTTTATAACAGTGCTTGGTGGTTTCAAAAGACTTGGGGGGGAAACATCATCAATCAAGGAACCACATTTGATAGACTTGGAAGGGGCCTCCTGGGTCATTTTGTCCAAGACCTCTATGAAACAGGAAAGCTTCTGCAAAAGACCTTTCCCATAAATGTATCTAACCTTTCCTTAAAGACACTGAGTGATTGTGCCATAAACACCTCAAGCAGGTAAACTAGTCTGATTGACCTTACGATCACAAAGTGGCTCCTAATACTGTATATAAGGTACAATTTTCCATTCCTTCAGCTGTAGCTAAGCAAGAAAAAAGGCCAAATACACAGTAATGGGCAACAACATAGACTGTGCAAACAGTTTTGCTTTCACTTTACTGCCATCCCCTACCATAAATCTGGATGTACCACTGATACTTGGTTTCCCAGTGTAGTGTCTGCGATCCTTGTGGTATCTATCTCACTTTGTCTCTGCCTTTTGGAGAGCCAACATTACAGAGTGTAGAAGTAACGAAGACGTACCAGCAGCACTTCCCGATTCAGAAAGCCATTCAAAACCCTGTGCCATGCAGTTAAAGTATTTATTTCTATTTTCTATTTATTAGAATTTGTGAGCTGTTTCTCATCAGGACCATGGGAGCCTGGGGAAGCACAGGGCTTTCTATATCTCCATCAAGAGTGTCAAAGAATAATTCTCATTCTCTTCCAACAATTGTGCATATAGAAAAATAAATACCTGGTAGTTCAGCTGTTTGTGGTTGCAGAAGTAATGCATTGTGTGCTCGTTGTGGCCCTATCCTGCTCTGCTGCCTTTCTCTCAGTGAATATTAGAAGTGTTGTTCTGTGTAGATGTGTTATTAAATCACAGACACATTCAGTTCTGAGAGCTGCCTCACCTGCACATAAACTATCTTTGCCTTGCCTTTTCCTGCCTTTTCTGATGGTGAGAGAGCTGAAGGCTGTTCTCTCTCCTGCCTGTGTCTGTCAGGCACATGGTACTTAAGGAAAGGGGTTCTCTCATGGTGTCCACTTCACCTGGATCACCATTACCTAATTCATTCTGGATGCAGGGGAATGTTAGACACCCTATAGTGCTTTCTTGCAGCTCCCAGGGAAAAGCACGCCTTGAAGGCTGACTATGCCACCATGGTGCTGCTGTCAGCTGTAGGAATGAACAACCACCTTACAGTCACACAACAGGTTTTGCTGTCACCAGCCACCTGCTGAACATACAGCATCACACCTAAATGAGACACTGAACAGGTCCAGTAAAAGCCTGTGAAAAGGTTTGGGACAAATGTTATTTTAAGGGATCCCCAGCAGGCCCAGCTGGCCAGCCTGCTTTACTACACAAGCTCATAACAGCACTGCTCACAACCTGACCCGGAGAAGCATATTGCAGAGCAGCTGAGGAACACTCCAGAGGAATTTCTCCTTCAGAAGACCTGAGAAAGAAGTTTGACAAGGTTGAGCTGTCCTGAGCTCGGTTTCAATGACCATTCAGTGTTCCAGGGTAGATCAGGCTGTCTTCCTGTTTTGTTTGCTGGGCCAGGAAAACTGGAGTCAGGTCCTGAAAGCAAAAGACACAAAAAAGTAAGGTAATTTTGACAGAACACGATGATCCTGGGTTTGAAGACACATTGGTGTCTCCACATGGCCCTACCTACACTTCTATGCTGTGCCTCCTTTATGCCTCATGCCTTCAGACTTGCTCTTGCTTGTTCTTAGCTCAGTGTTGATCATTTCATAAAGATCTTTTCTATAAATGCCTTCTCTATACAATTAATTAAACACCATCCTTTCCCTGGTCTCCAGAGTTTTAAAGTATTTCCTTAGTATTTAACCACATAGCAATATGGGCTCGAATACACCTTGTCCAGTTGTTTAAGGGCAGAGGGTGGTGAGATCTTGACAGCTCAATCTGATATTATAAAATCACAAGGGAAATACCTATGCCAAGAAAAGGAACACAAATACTAACCAGACCTGCTGTTTATTGCTGATATTGTTTTCAGCCATTGCTGTCCTCTCATTGAATCACCAAAGCAGGCTCCCCTCACCATAACAGCTCATCCTCACCCCTGTCCTGCCCTGAGCTCTGGCTGTTCCAGCAGCCCCTTCTCTGCTGAGACAATCTGAAGCCCACATCATTTGCTTACACAGGATCCCAGGTACCTGACTCACATAAACTCAGGTATCCTTCATGTTGACCTGCTTCAGTCCCCACATTCCCTGTTTTCCTCTTTGTCCTTCTCCATTCCCCAGATAGTAAATACATAAAGAAACACAGGTTTGTTCTGTTGCATTGAAGGGGGAATGAGGACAAACAGGGATAGTTTAGTTCTTTTATTATTAGTATTATATCCTTTTTGAGGGAAGGTTTTTGTTTTAGCCCAGACGAGTTCTGACCTGTACCCGTGCTGCTGGAAACAAAACAGTGCATTTGCATCAGGTGCTCCTAAGCGAAATATAATGACAAATATCATAGAGATTTTCTGATCCTGTTCAGTGCACAAATGCCAATCAGAAGCAAATATGGGGCTGCATCTTGCAATCCATTTGGATATTTACAACAGAACATGGCATATCATTTAATTTAAATTTGCAGCATGCTCAGTGTAATTAATGCTGTGCAGTGCCTAGAAAATCCTGATTTCTTAATGTGATACAATGCATGCATGCTGAGACCTTTTTTTCTTAAACTACTGTATCATTTTGGAACATTAATGGGGAGGCACAACCATTAACCAGGAAAAAGAGCTTTGCTCACTTGCTTTTTATGAAACTTCCATGCAGCTCCCCAAAATATGATGCAAACTACAGGTTTGTTTTATAAGAGAGGGGGGAGTCAGAGATTTAATTTTCCCTTGACACAGCATGATGCCTGAATAGCCAGGCAGCTATTCCTAAATTATGTGCATTTCATTCCTAGGAGCTGTGAGCATTTTGAATGGGCTGTTGTTAAATACAGTACACAAGCATAAATACTCAAGGGAACAGCTAGCTGAGATTTTGGCATGAGCAGAAATCTGTTATCTATCATGGAAGTATCTGAGCACGTAATAATAATGCATATTGATTTGTCAGGAGTGCTAAGAGAGGGGTTTGGTATTCTGGGACGAGAACTGTTAAACTTGGGAACATCTTGTGTGATTATAATAAGCCATGGTATTTGTGTGCCGTGGTTCTGGCAGGGACAAAACTAGTCACATGCA
Source organism: Coracopsis vasa (assembly GCA_026283785.1). NCBI lineage: Eukaryota > Metazoa > Chordata > Aves > Psittaciformes > Psittacidae > Coracopsis > Coracopsis vasa. The sequence goes on along the minus strand of JANHGB010050667.1, from coordinate 2,074 downwards.
ATCTTTAGACATGTGGGACTGGCCTGGCTCTCAGTTTTGGAACTGAACCTAAGAGACTCAATGCATGATAAAGACATTTATATATATTATACATAAATATTATACATAAATGAAGCATGGGGAGTCTACAGCTATATCTAGATAGGTAACAAAAAGACACTGTGCTTGGTAAGAAGGCTGAGGGCCAAAAGCCCTTCAACATCAGAAGCTCTGCAGCCATGACTTCAGCGAGCTTGGCTATTAGTTTCCTGCTTTTTCAAGTAGGTCTGATTTGAATTGTGCAAAAAGAAGAGAAAAGAAAAAGGATTCACAACCCCTATCACTTTGCAAGCTATCAGTTTCTACCAGAACACACTATAAAAGCTCTGTTTATAGACTTGTTGATAGCAAAGCAAATTTTTCAGGTCCTCTAAATAAATCTGTTCCTAAATACAATGCTTCAACTTCTATATTCTCATCTGACACCTGACAATTCAACCTTAAGAGTAATTGGTCCTGTCTTTGAACCTCTGCAAATACTGTATGAGGAGGGTGGACAATTTATTGATTTAGATTGATTTTTGCAAGAAGCATATGAGACAGATACAGTACCAGGTGTCACACGCGGTATATATTACACTCCTGGAGACCATCCACAGGCATTGAGGCAGGGTTCAAGAGTATGCGCAGGTAATGTTGAGCCAGCGCTTGCAAACGAAGCCATCGTGCTGCATGATACCTCACTGAGTGATTCCCTGAGAGAGCAACATCAACCAGAAACAACTGAATTGGCCAAGTTTGTATTTCAGGGTGAGATGACATGGCTTTTCTGTTGGGAAGCAGCCCAAGCTATGCGCAGGAACCCAAAGGGTTATTCTAGGGCAGGTTGCCCAACCCACTGAGCTCTTCCTATTGATGAGCCTTAAGAAGGGGCTGGAGGAATGAAGAGCTATTGAAACTAATGGTCAGGTGTTTTCATGCCTGTAAGGATGTTTTTCAGTGCTGTGGTTAGTTGAGAACCTCAGAAGCCAGGGCAGTGGATTTGTTGGGAGTGAAAACATTTGTGAACTGGCTGTTTGGTTTGTGACAAAAATTGTCATTGATATTAATAGCTCTGAGCCCCAGGAAAGCCCTAAAAAACCCTAGGGAAATAGCAGAACAAAAGGAAACAGAAACAAGATGGCACTGAGGGTCTCATCACTGGGGAGGATGATTAAGATGTGAGACAGAGGGCTGTCCCACTTGTGTACCAGTTTGGCTGGGGAAATCACCCTCCTCCCGCTGCCTTGCTTCCCTCATCTATAATGAGGGAAGGAATAACTTTGCAGCACACTTTACATTGGCATTGCATGCTAACTTCATTACTGTTTGCAACAGCCTGTGCAATCCTCAGAGGAAAGGAATAATAACAAAGGCAAAAAAAGAATGATAATTACCAAGCACACAGTTTTCATCTCTAATCTTCATTTCAGGATTCACTCTTTCTGATGTCAATATTTTATAATGGAAGAATGAGATATGCAAAGTTTCTGTTGGATGGAAGTAAATTCAGATTTAATATTGCCGGGGAGCTGGGTGTTTAATTCACTGGAGCAGGCTGCAGGCAGCCTCCCTGTTTGCTGCTGCTTTGTACCAGTTCAGGAACATTCCCATAACCAGGCAGAGAAATGGAAAGGGGCTGCTCTGAATTTTCAAGGAGCGGGGGGGATGACAGTACTTTGTCATTTAGCTCTGTCACGATAATTGGGAGTGTCACACAATGAAACAACATGACACGGTCCCGGTAAATGAAGAGTCTTCCAAGTGATGTACAGCCCCTGTCAACTGCCAAAGCTTTTGTCTGGTCACAGAGTGAGGCGGAAGAAAAACCACTCTGAAGAGGCGCACTTATAAAGTTTCATAGAATCATGGAATGGTTTGGGCTGAAAAGGACCTTAAGATCATCCAGTTCCAACCCCCTGCCATTGGCAGGGACACCTCACACTAAACCGTGTCACCCAAGGCTCTGTCCAACCTGCCCTTGAACACCACCAGGGATGGAGCATTCACAACTTCCCTGGGCAACCCATTCCAGTGCCTCACCACCCTCACAGTA
>JANHGB010050666.1:0-58361 GCA_026283785.1 Coracopsis vasa | reverse complement strand
CAAGGTCCTACACCTGGGTCGGAGCAATCCCAGGCACAGCTACAGGTTGGGCAGAGAAGAGATTCAGAGCAGCCCTGAGGAGAAGGACTTGGGTGTGTTGGTTGATGAGAAACTTAACATGAGCTGGCAGTGTGCACTTGCAGGCCAGAAAGCCAGCCTTATCCTGGACTGCATCTAAAGGAGCGTGACCAGCAGGTCAAAGGTGGTGATGCTGCCCCTCTACTCTGCTCTCGTGAGACCTCACTTGGAGTATTGTGTACAGTTCTGGTGTTCCAACAGTTCCATGTCCTTTTTATGTTGAGGACAAGTCCAGAGGAGGGCCACAAGGACAATCAGGGGGCTGGAGCACCTCCTGTATGAAGACAGGCTGAGAAAGTTGGAGCTGTTGAGCCTGGATTAGAGAAGGCTGCGTGGAGACCTCATAGCAGCCTTCCAATATTTGTAGGGAGCCTACAAGAATGCTGGAGAGGGACTCTTGGGGACTGTAGTGATAGGGCAAGGGCTAATGGTTTCAAACTTAAACAGGGGAAGTTTAGGTTACTGTAAGGGTAGTGAAGCACTGGAACAGTGCCAGTGAACAGAATTCACGAAGGAAGTGGTGAGTTCTCCATCCCTGGCAGTGTTCAAGACCAGGTTGGACAGAGTCTTGGGTGACATAGTTTAGTGTGTGGTGTCCCTGCCCATGGCAGGGGGGTTGTGGGACTAGATGATCTTAAGGTCCTTTCCAGCCCTAACTGTTCTATGATTCTATGATGTGATCCTGTTACTGTGTGTCAGTTGAGCACCATGAACTGACCATATGCATGCTCATAGTTCTCCATTTTATTAAGGCTTAAGCAAACATGTGATGTGTTCCAGTTACATGTGGTATCTTGAGAATCCTTGGTATTTCATTATCATTTTTTGTTTTACTTTCATCTGCACACAGAATTTTACTTTGATAAATAGGGAAAATTAAGACTGTTAAGCAAGCTTCTTTTTCATCAAATATCTCCTTACCTCCTGCCTATGAAAGGATTTTGCAAGAGTTTAATATAAATTCCAGTTCATAAGAAGTGGGAAAATTTCATGTTGTCTGTTTCTTGTAACCTTCTAGTTAGGGGGCTTTGGAGGAAACCAACATTCACTGCACTCCCCAGATAAAGTTACATGGTATGTGCTACTGTTACACAGCATTCAAGCTGTGCTGATGCTGCCTAAGGTGGAAAGTTTGTATCTTGTTAATGTGAGTTTTACTTCTAAACTTGTATTTTCCTACCAAAAATAATAAAAAAAAAAAAAAATCCAGCCCATATTAATTTCTTGCCCTGGTCACTTGATGGTCATGAATGGTTATATTTATCAAATAGAAGATTTCTTTCACAGGAAGAGTAATTCTTCTGCTAAAGACAGAACATGAAATATTCTCTGACCTGCTTGATCAAAAATCCCAATTTGGGATATTTACCTCTGGAAAGGCAATGAACAGGGAAGAAATCAGCTTCTGGATTTCTTAGAGAGCACCGACTCTCAGTAGCCGGCCAATAAGTGGTATATCTAACCCAAACTTGGTGAAGAATTCTTGATGAGCTTAGTTTTTTTGTATGTAGAGGATTGTTTTTAGAAACTGTGGCTTTCTGATAGGTCCCTGTGAAGTTCTGCCTGCTTCAGATACTGTTAGTTCCTTATTCATCTCAACCCAGAGAGGCTTTCAAGAAAACTTGTTGCTGACACTAGTATACTGTGTTCTGAAAAAGACCATAGAAGAGCAACAATAGACTGACCCCATTATGGCATGTAGGATTTATGTATTTGATAATGACATTTTACTTAATTCCCTGTTAAATTCAAAATTTCACTTCCTATCTGTAAATCTCAAATCAGTCCCCAAATAATACAGAATCTCTTTCATCTACCTGGCATTGTGTCCCAAAAGCTGTTGCACTGTGCAAGCTGACGGGAGCTGTGAACATGACGGGAGGAATTTAGATGAATCCTTCCCTACAGGAAGAGATTAGATTGAGCTGGCTCACTGCCATAGGCTGTAGCAGAACTTAAAAGAAAGAAAAAAAAAAAAAAGGTGTGTACATTTACACACACTAAAAAAAGATCTCAGCAGCCAAAAATGGTGCTGTTCTTACTAGTAAATTCTGCTTGTATTCCCAGAGAAAAGTGTGTACACAAACTTGTGTTGAGATGTGCTTTGTTAATTACTAGTCTGCATTTTCTCTCTCTCGTTTTCATCATCTTCCCCTCACTTTCTAGGGGTTCATGATTATAGCAGAGAAGACAGTTGGTGGTTCAAACTTGGATCCTGAGATTGATCTGATCTCTTATGTGACCTCCTGCATGGGCTGTCAACAGCCCACAAGATTTATCTTCTCCAGCATTATTTAAAATGTACTTCAGTCTTTTGTGGCTTTTTGTGTGGTCGTATAAATGTCAGAAGAAGTCTTTTTTTTTTTTATGCGGGCATGGTTATTCATGAACATTTCATAGACTTGAAGATACGTATTTTCATGGTGGAGCTGCAGTTTTTGAAAACAGCAAGTGATCCATAATAGAAAAAAAGAATCGTAGAAATGCACATAACCTAGCTATATTGGCTTCTACCTGGTATATAGCCAAGATTAGTGAGATGAGATCATGTTCCAGATGGTGTCTTATGTCAGAGTATAATGGACGAGTGATACAAGACAGGTTCAGTGTTGGATCCTGGCACTGAGAGACAAGAACATTTTCTGTTCAACTTCTATTTGCTTCACATTCCAGTAGAGCTTCAGCCCATCTCCTCTCACTCAGGCTGATAGAGGTGGGTGCTGTGAACAGTTCAAGCTTGCTTTGTAGGAGGATGACTGTAACAAAGCCCACAGACTGTATAAAAGCCACCTGGAATATCTGTTTTAAAGTATGCTCCCAAGGGCTTCTTTGGAGTAGAGAGGGATGACTGGAATAGATTGCCCAGAGAGGTTGTGGCGTCTCCTTCCTTGGATATATTCAAGAGCTATCTGAACATGATCATGAGCAATGTGCTCTAGGTGACCCTGCTTGAGCAGGGAGGTTGGACTAGATGACCTCCAGTGGTCCTTTCCAGCCTCAAGCATTCTGTGACTGTGAACCCTGTATGCATGCAGACACATTTTTGTATATGTGCCGTAAATGAAATGCTTCCTAGAACTGAGAGATTTTTTATTTATTCAGTATGGCCTGCTCAGTAGGAGTACAAGATCAATAGCTTTTAAAGTACAGTAGAATTTTGAGGTTTTTTTGAATGTAGAAGAAGATGTATGTTGTGCAGACTGGTACAACTGAACTCCTGAGCTGGTTAGTTGTGAGGTATGCTGGCTATTCCATGGTATAGATGAAAAGAAAAAGCCAGAAAATTAACATTCCTTTGTTTCATGAACTACTGTGTATTTTTCTATATTATGTATTACTCTGTTTTTTCATAATTATTTTATTACATTAACATTATTAATGTTTAACAAGTAATAATACTATAGCTAATATAACTACTTAGTGTGATTAAATGTACTTTTTAAAAACATACTTTTAGCTTAAATAGTAGATATCTTCTGCTAGAATGTAAGGTTTTATGGAACTCAGATTTTTGGGAGGGCACTTCAGGATTTTCTTTTTTTTTGAGGGTATATCTTGTGGATTTTTTACTTTCTTAAAGATGCAGGCTAAAAGAATAATGTTTTAAGTGGTCCACATCCATTTCTATTCCACAGACACTCTTCATTTTTCTTTTTTGGAATGAATTTATTGAAGATACAAATACTTGGATTACAGTAATTCATTTGGCAAAATTCCAGTGAATTTTTGTTATGCTTGAGAAGATTTCATATGTTTTTGTTTATAAATGAATCTGTAAACTAAGAATTCCTAATAGTTGAAATTCACAATAGAATTTTCTTTCCATACTTACTAGAACAAAAATAACTAGAATGCAAAAGCAAGTCAGTATATGAGAAGTTACAGTGCAAGCTAAAAAAGGGGAAATCATGCAACAAAATAAGTAATTTTGCAATACACTATTTACAAATAACATTTAGGAAAGTGGTTTCTGGGTGTGATACCAAGCTTTGCTCTAATGTGTTTATAAGGGAAGGCAGTTTGTTCTTCTTTGGACTATTGAATCCCATTGTGGTGTGAACAGTATGGCTCATTGAGGTTTGTATGGTTTGCTATTGTTCAGCAAGATTAAGGGTATTTAGAGTTTTAAATGTAAAACTGATTATAAGAAAAAATGTACTTTCTTAGCTTCTGCTTTATCTGATTGCTCTACTGAGCTTTTTAGTACAGAGAAGAAGAGCAAATATGAAGTTTATGAAATAGCTAATACTGAAGAACTTTGTTAGAAGTATATCTCTGAATTACCATGTTTACAAATAAATGTTCTTGTTTGTGTGCTTAAAATGTGCCTTTAATCATACAAAAAAATTAAAACCAATTATGCAGTAGTTTGATGTTTGCTGCTGTTACTTCCCCCCCTTTCAACTGATACAAACTTTCTTTTTTTCCAGTGGCTGGTAAAACGTGCAATAGAAACAAGGGAAGAAATGGGAGATTATATCCGTTCTTACTCAATATCACAGTTTCAAAAAACTCATAGACTACCCGAGGTAAGATTAAGCCAGTTCTTGTTTCTGTTATGTCAGATGCTTAGGTGCAGTACCAGCTTCACAGCTCCGAAATCAGCCCAATATACCAGATCTGCCTTTGCTATTGTTTTCATAATCAGTCCTAGAGGAATCCATGTACAAATTCAAAATGTTATGAGAGAGAGTTCATAGATACTGGTTAACTTTTGCTTTATAGTTACCTTAGTTTTTCTGCAATATTTGGTACTTTTCTGTCAGTCTGACATGCCAGGTAGGTTGCTTCTGGAGTGGATATAGACCTCTGTGCAGTATATACAGCCTAACTGTGTGACTGTAGCTATGTTGCCTGAAATGTGTTTGAAAACACCTGGCATGCTGTGAAGCTGCTGATCAAGCTAAATGAGGATTGATGTGTTGTCAGTTTTCTCCAACTTGGGTTTTTTGTTTTAGAGTGTTCAAAGTCAGCTCCTTTCTCCCTGTATCCAAACCCTGAAATTTGTTCTTGAAAACTAGATTCCTAAAAATCTTCATTCAAAAACTGAATTTCAGGAAAGACAGAAGGGACAGTTTTGGGTTAAAAGGAAATACATTTGTCTCTGTAAAATATAATTGCCAGAGAAGTGGTAGGTAGAGTTTTATCTAAAAGTGTAGTGGTAAGAGTAATTTTACACCATTTGTGATACCTTAATAACATTCCTTCTAATAGTCAGATGCTACCTCTTTTGAAATTACATGCATGAAATTACATGTGTTGTGATCCTCTCTTCTTACTATTCTGCAGTAATGATACAAAGTTTCCTTGGTGTAGGAGAAGGGCTAGAATGAGCTTGGATTTGTGCCTTTAGTGCAAAGTCACCAGTTCTGTTCATGCATATCCCAAGGCAATTCCATATTTAAAGACAGCTGGATTTTATTAGCTTTGGGTGGTTTAGATAATATTGTTTAGGTTTTTTTATTGTTTTTAATGCTTAGAAACTGAAATAACAGTAGCGGAAATTTTTCTTTTCCACATTAAGTCCAGCCTAAGTTCATTTCTTCACAGTGTAGAAATTATTTGAGACCCCGGTAGTGGGCTGGCATTGCATTTGTGTCAGGTACTTTATAAGCAGAGAGCAGAAAGACTGTATTTCTGGATACAGTTTTAAACATCTACCACCCATCTGATGAGGGAAGTAAATAAATTTCTGTGTTAGAGGAAGTCACTAACATTTCATCAGATAATTCCATTAGAAGCTATTTGGCAATTTAGTTTGCTAAACTCATTACAGTATCTGAGATTTAATCTCTGTTCCTGATATTTTTAATCACCTCCATTAATATCTTGCAGGATGATGAATTTATGCAAAGAAAAGAGAAGGCTATCAAAGCTGTCACTGATATATTTGTAAGTATTTTAGATATTTATGATTGAGAAACTAGTGGGTTTAGTTAAGCAGTGGTGGTGGTAAATTCTTTTTAATGCAGCCAGTCCTGGGTTTTCTCATGAGGAGGTCCCAGTTAAGTTACATGTCAAGCTTCATATTTAAACCAGGTCTCAAATACCAGCATATCAGAAAACCTTTTAGGTGTGCACTGTATGAATATATAATCTGTATCAAAAGTCCGCAGAGAGAATGTGGAATTCCATGCTATCAAACAAAAGTCACAGGGTGGTTTATAAGCTGTTAAACCCTCGGCAGACTGTTTGTTCTGAAGCTATCAGCAGTTGGACTGTTTGTCTTTATCAAAATGGCAATGATCTCAATTAAAATGTCTGCATTTCAGCACTTGTCATTTTTACTCCTTGTAATTAGTAGTGGAAATGCCCTACTTTGAAAATACTTTCTTCAAGTAGCACATGTTGGTTGGGAAATGTGGTATCATCTCTTGTGATTCCCTAATATGTGGGAAATGTTCTACCTCTTCAGATGCATTTCTTCTATATCTTGAGTAAATGTTTTGTATTTTTTTGGAAGCTTGTTCATGAACACTACAAGGAGTAACATTTAAAATACATAGACTATATCACTGAGTTCAGATGTGTAGCTAGCACTTGATAAATTCTCAGGCCATCATTTCAGAAGGTATGAGAAATCTTGGTATGTTTTGAATGGGATACTTCCAAGGCTATTCAGTAGATAGGAAACCCCACTCTTCTGAGAAAATCAATGCTACCTGAGCCAGCAGTGTGCCCTTGTGCATGAGAAAGTCAATGGTACCCTGGGCTGCATTAAGAAGAGCATTGCCAACAGATCAAGTGAGGTAATCCTCCCTCTCTACTCAGCCCTGGTGAGACCTCATCTGGAGTATTACATCTAGTTCTGGGCTCCCCAGTACAGCAGAGATAAAGAGCTGCTGGAGCAAGTCCAATGAAGAGCTACTAGAATGATTAAGGGTCTGGAGCATCTTTCATATGAGGAAAGCCTGAGGGAGCTGGGCTTTTTCAGCCCTCAGAAGAGAAGGCTCAGGGTGTACAGATACTTACACACTTACAATGTATGTAAGTACCCTAAAGGAAGGTGTCAAGAGGATGAGGCCAGATTCTTCTTGATGGTGCCAGACAACAGGACAAGAGGCAGTGAGTATAAAATGAAACGTGAGATTCCACGTGAACTGTGAGGGTGATTGAGTGTTGAAATAGGTTGCCCAGAAAGGTTGTGGGGTCTCCTTCCCTGGAGATACACAAGAGCTGTCTGGACATGATCCTGAGCAATGTGCTTCTAGGTGACCTGGCTTGAGTCCAGAGGTTGGACTAGATGACCTCCTGTGGTCCTTTCCAACTTCAACCATTCTGTGGTTCTGTAACTTCAGGTAGCTCTAGCTAGACACCCTGAACTCTTCATCCATGGAGTAGGTGTTAAGTGCCAATATAAGAAGCTGTATGATAGCTTACATAACGGACCAGACAAGTCATCTCACTCTTTTGTCATATTTTGGAGGTAGGTGGTTTTCCATATTAATGATATGAGCGCTGTTGAGCCTAATATGTGGTTGAATTACAGTGTATGTTTATAGAAAAAAACACTGCTATGAAAGTCTCCAGGTGATGACCAATGCAAATCCTTTGTTAATCTATTTGTGTAATTACTCTTGCTTTGAAATTTTCAATTACAGTCTCTTGAGTGTTGTTCCTCATGGTTTGGTTGGGTTTTTTAATTATTAGCAGATATATAGTGAGTCTTCTGCTCCAGCCAGCAATACCTATCTTTCTAGTGAGATCTGGTTTGCGTTTTACAAGTTAGCTCCCCTTGCGAATGGCTATTATTGTTTTGTTTGTGCACCTTTATAACCCTTTAAATTGAGAGAGAATGCAAATCCATGTAAGAAGGCAAATTCCAAATGTGTGTTGGATCAATTAGCACTTGAAATTCATTGAGCGTCTGCTTATTTTCAACTTTCAGAATAATTGTCCTAATTTTTGAAGTGATTAAAATGTGTCCATTTTCTACCTGCATTGTCTTTAACTAGCACTAAGGATTCTGTGTCCAAGTGGCTGATACCAACCTTGTAACTGAAGAGACAAAGTAATAACAATGCTGTTATGAGACATCAGTACCTAGAATTTTTGGTGTAATTTAAAAAAATACAGAAGATACTTGACTAACAGTGATGAAGGGATCCCTTTGATTGCTGAGGAACAGAGGTGGTTTCAAAGCTTTGTTTTAATGTTTTAATAATTTGGGGATTTAAGTTAATTCTGTTTTATTAATGCATTTATTTGTGAGAACTTGTCTGAAAAGAAGGAATGCAATCTATTTTCAGTGTGCAATTACCTAGTAAATGTCGGGTCCATTCAAATGGCTTGTCACATTCCAGTGGTGCTTAGTTGGGTTTCCTTTACATATCTTTCTGCATGTTTTCTGGAATTGCTTTCAGTGCTTGAAGAGAATGACATGGCAACGATGAAGCAGGTACATGTATGCCAAATCATGTGTTCCTTTGCTGGTTGAAGCTAGAGAGGTGGTTTTCACTTACCCGTTATATTAGGGCTCTCACTTTAAAATTTATAGGTCGTGGTCCTTGAGTGGATATGAATGTGTCTACTTCTGCAGCTAAGGGAATAGTTCCATTTTCAGAGTCCAATAATGAAACAGATAATGGAAAGCGAGGAAAACAAGATACAATCTTAAAAGTTTTATAGTATTTTGTACCACTCAGCTACCCTGTCTAAATAACTCTGAATAGCTCTCCTGCCTTTGAGCATAATGGCTGCTCTCCTGAGTTTTGATCTATCTTCAGAGTTGATAAAGGTGTATTCTGTCTTTTCCTCTGGATCACAGATCTCTCATTTTTAGGTGCATCTTCATGGTAGATAAAGTTTTGTCGGTTGTTGTTTTGACATCTTTACTCAGGGTATTGCTAGACAAACACCTCTTTCTTAAACATGAGCTCTGTCAGAATTATATCTGTTATTATTATAACTACAGCTGGCACCTGATCTTGTTAACAGCAGATTAGTTCATGAGATCTCTTAAGGCATTAAGGCATGAGTGCAGTCTAGGAGAACATACAAAGTGAATTTTCAGGGGAGAAGGTGCAAAGCTTTCCAGTGTATCCATAGGAACTGGAAGAAGGTGGCAGCTATTAGGTGAAGGCTCTCTTGCAGGTCACTTTTATATTATTATGAATTGGAATCGAAAGAGAGATCCACTTTCCTAAAAGAGGACCACCAAGTTTGAAAGATTACTCTGTTGCCTGAATTCATTATTATAACTGGTCTAGGGGCCTGTCCTTCTCTCCTCAAGGGGACAATACAGTGAAATTTATGGTCATGGTCAGGCTGAAAGGTTGGAAAAGGGGTTATTAAATATTAGTAATGGTTATTGGAAAAGGAACTATAGCTGCTGAAAGGAGACTGACTAGTGAATTGAGATTATTTTGCAGTGGTCTTGTTCAATTACTCAATTATCTGATGCCAAGACTAATGTTTATAGTGTGATATCTACACTTCGTATAGCACAGATATAATATAGAATGCCATCATAAAAGCTGTAATTATTTTTATAACTCACATTGCTTTTCTGTAGGTGTGAAAGTACGTTAAGTGTGAGACTCTTGATCGTAAAAAGTTTTTTTTTTCTTTTGACAGTCAAAAATGTGGTAAGATTTAATACCTGGAAACAAAGATGACAGAAATTGAGATCAGAAATAAAGTAAAAATTGCAAAAACTAACTGACAAATTCAGGAGACACTTGCCAAGGAATACTATCTATTTTCACTTACTACTTTGGGATTACATGCCTTTGAAAAGATTGAAAGCTATTTTGGCAATGTTATGGTGTAGGAATTGCTTGTTGAAAATAATAGTTCGTGTTTGTACAAAAAGTTCAAGCAAAAAATCTTTTTTATTTTCTTTTAGAATCTTTGCAGTTCCTTTCATTGAACCTTTTCTGCCATGTGAATATAATTTTCTGAATTTAAATGTATATGTGAAAAGACCAAACTTTGATTTCAATTTTGGCTTTTGTAATGTATTTCTCCTAAGCGTTCTGGTCCTCAAAGGGTTCATATATTTAAATTCATGTATTTAAAATAGCTGAATTTAAAATACATGTAATATAAATTTGAAAACATATTTAAGCATATTTTAAATTTATCTTTTTAAAATTCAAATATTTAAAATATATGAATGTGGAACAAACCAGAAGAGAGGGTCATGTTCCTTTTTGATGCTGATTATTTGATTGTGATGATGAAGATGTCCTCTGCTGTGATAAGGGCTAGGATTTCATTTCAGAGAAGGAAGAAGAGAAAATGTAATTTAATTGATTAGGGGGAATACTTTTAAAAAATATGAATTGGAGTTAAAAAAAGAAAAATCTTTGAGGTCACAGGCTCTTGTTTAGATTTTTTTCAATATCCGTACTAGCAGGATAGCATTAAATACTAGACTTCAGTCAACCTCAAGGTCTTTATTCCAGCAACAGAAAGGTTGCATTGCAGACTCACTGCACCCTAATCTTTCACCGAACAAGCAGCAAAAATAATTCCAATCAAAGTAAATGTTATCTTGGTTCCAAGTTCTAATCTGCGAAGCCTCTCATGAGAGAGAAAGGATTGCTAATTATTTTTTGTTTAGCTTTGGGTTTTTTTGTGCCTGAGTTAGAATAATTTTTCTAATGTTGTTATATAGACTTTTTATAGTGGCACAATTGATCTATATGGAAGGAGGTAATAAAAAGCTACTTTAATATAGGCTGTATTTACAGCGCTGTAACAGTTGTATCTGTGTTAACAGTCAGGATAATGGCATTTTTGTTTCCATTTTGTTTTTAAATTAGAAGTAGCTCTATCAGCACAAAATAATACTCGTGAATCCTTGTTTTATTTGATGGGCTGTTGTCCAGCTATACGGTCACTTTGGGATACCATGATATAAAATTATTTTAATACCAAATGTCTTAAGATATTTTGTTCTTAAATTGCAATTAAATCTGTTTTAATTCCATCGTAACCTGTGAGCATTGAGTAAGTAATAATTATATTTAGTTATCTAATCAGAGATTACAAATCAGTATTAGCTTGTAAAGGAGGTAGCATTTTTAGACACTGGCATTATCAGCTAAATTATAGATATTGATTATGTTATTTTTCACTTTTTTTTCAAACATGGTGGAGGAGATTATTGAAGAGATCATGTTTGTTGCTAAATACCAATTTGTAATTTTTTAAAACCTGGAAAGACATGTCCTGTAGCAAATTGTTTAGAAGTAAATTCAGTGAGATTTTATCATGTAATTCCAAAAAGAGAAAGATGTTTATTTGGGTAAGTATATGGAGTTGGAAAGCAAGCAGTGGTATATATGTCACTCTAGATAACAATTCATTTATTTCAGAAAAGCCTTTTACCAGCTCTGAATTCATTCACTGTCTTTCAGGAGGTTTACAAACCCCAGAGAAAATATAAACGTCAGAAGGGAGCTGAAGAACTGCTAGATGAAGAATCAAAGGTTCATGCTACACTTCTGGAATATGGCAGGTGAAAGGCTTCATTTAATTGTCTGTGGGGTTTGTATTGTGTGTATTTAGAAGCATTCTGTATAAAATTTACATTGTGGTTTTTGGGTTGGTTGGGTTGGGTTTTTTCCCTACTACTTGAGAATCAAACCGTTTCAGATTTTGTTTGCTTACCTTATAAATTCTCTGGGGACTGGACAGTCCTCATATGTGCACTGTTTAATAGTGGGAGCCCAAGTTCTGATTTTATGCTTAGGTTTTTTTATTTAACATATTTGTTCTTTACTTCATAAAAATATCTTAAATTCATGATGTTTCTGGGTAGCATCTGTCAATCAGTGTTGCCTCTTTGTAAGCAATCCCAGTAAGTGGGGAAAAAATCAAATGAGTCTTGCTGTTTTTCTAATGCTAGTAGAGTTAGGCTTGATTTACCTCATCCATTTTAGAGTCTGATTCCTTCCTCCCCAGTGAAAATGGAATTTGTAATTTGGTAATGGTGTCAGAGATTATTCTACTTGGCATGTGGATTTCTTTCCTGACTCTTCAGCAGAAAACATGCGTACTGAAATATCTAGATTTAGATCAGATCATTGCTGGCTTATAAGTGCTCACCATAGGAATCCAAAGAGCTGGTATAGAAAAACAAAGTCCTGGTGTATTCCCAGACTGTTTATTTATAGTTCTTGTACTGTTTCAATGTCATTACTCCATATTGGTGTCAACAGACATCTCCCAACAAAAAAAGTATAAATCAGTTTATGACCTTTAAGGGAATTTGCTGGATTTAAATGTGTTCTGGTATTGATTTCTTGATGAATTCTCAAAGCATAAAACTCATGATCAGAAAACTATTTTTTGTATGGTGCAAAAATAAAGAACATCTAAGAAAGCCACAGTAGTGAGATACACAAATATCTGCTTCACGTGTTTTCGTAGGGAAGCAAACTCTTAGGGAAGGTGATAGTATGTCTACTGTGAACCTAGTAATAAATTATCAAGAGTACAAGGACTCCAAGATACACCCAGAAATCTGTGGGGGCAGTGGGGATTACTGTCCACTTTTCAACACTGTTAGGGAAACAAGAATGCTGCTGAAAAAGGCAAATCCTAAATGTTTGTTAGATTTAGGAATAGAGTTGAAAATTTTCAGAATTAAAATGGCTGAAGTGAGCCTTTCATTGTTTTACTGCATGTAGACTGCAGTCACAGAAAATCATGAGAGGATTTTTTGTTTTTCCTCCAAACTGCCTCTTGGTTATCATCCAAACGGCTCCTGCTTCTGCAGTAGTTAAGGAATTGGACAAATAAGAGCAACAGTTGTAGCTGTAAGATAGGAACATCACTTCTTTTCACATCTGTGTTGATGATGGCTTTAGTGCTTCGTAATGCCAAAGGTGGTTGCTCATATCTAAAATTTCTTTCTACCTGTTTTTTACTTTAAGGTAATATTTCCAAAATAACAACATAGCTCAAATGATAATTTTATTCTCTGCCTCAAAAAAAACCCTCCAAAAAAACCCCACAAATGTAAGGAAGTCTATTTGAATATGTATTTAAAGCTCTGAATGCCATGCTTCAGAAAGAAATTGTGAATTCATCAAAGCACACAAGCATGAATGTTTTTTGAGGAGTAGAGATTGTATTGACGATTTCCTGAGGCCTTTCCAGAATTCAGTTGTATATAGCTAATAATAGCTCAGGAATAACTTCCAAATGGAAAGAGAATGTTGTTTTTTCCTTTCATGAGCGTTATAAGACAATATGAAATGTCTAGATTTGGAAATCATAATGGAAAGAGTAGATGGAGCTGAAATTATTCTTCAAGTATGCTGCAGTACCTGCTTATTTAGTTTATTTGAAGGATTCCAAAACTAACCTGAATTTGGCTGTTGGTGCATTTCTTACGTTGAAAATTGAAGAAACTTAATGCATTGTAAAAAACAATGTCTTTCATTTTGTTACTGTTCTTTTAGGAGATATGGATTTAGCAGACAAGCAGGAAAAACGGAACAGGTAAAAAATACACTATTTTTAAATGCTCAAATTGTGGGAAGAATTGCATTGTTTTTGCTGAAGTGTTGGTTACTGTAAGATCTTAAAGGAATACAACAATAACCAGCTACAGCTTCTGGTATTACCATCTCTTAAAAATGGTAAACTGGAACTAAAAATCTGCATGCCATGAAAGATGCAATTTACCCTCCTTTTTGAAAGGGTTTCTTTTGTTTGTAATTAAACATTGCATTTTGCAAACATTTTTTTTTTTTTTTTGCTTAGAAGGAAGGGAGTTTAGGTGTTTTGTTTGGTTTTGGTTTTTAATGTGAGGTAATGACATATCCTGTCTGTTTAATGAGTAACTTTTAACTAAAGGTTCCATGATGTGACCATTAAAGTGTTTTTCCTTTTCTTTTCAAAGAACCATTCAGCTTGGTAAGAAATTTTGTAGGTATTTATTACATAACATGTTATTCAATGTGACAGAGAAACATGATAGCATGCCATAAATAAATCATAGTGTCTCTTGAAAAGCAGCATCCTTGCTGTGCTTTTGATGATTATGGAATCATAAAATGTCCTTGTCAGAGTACTTGCAGTTTTATTATTTCAGTGCAGATATTACTTTAGCTACAAGTTTTTATTACAAACAGAGATGGTGAAGAAATGCACTAAGTGTATTGCAGACCCAGCAGTACATTGAGTATATTGACATTGCACTTCTTTTTTATCTCAATAGTCCACAGACAAATCTAGCATTTAAATTTTAGAAATTGAGATGTTTTTCCAATCTAGGCATACCTTTTTCTCCTCAAAGTAATTGCCAGACTGCAGTCATACAGAGTTAATAGAGTTAGATTTTTTTCTTCAAAAGCATTACTGACTTTGAAATATTGTGTATTAGACGGTCATCATGCTTGCTGTGTAAATTAATCTCCAGTAAGGCAGAAGTGGAAGATTATTCAGGTCGGTGGTGCACTAGAGTGACCTAGAAATTTGTCTGTCGCCACTTCTTATTAGTCTTCTCACTGAGCTAGGCAATTTAACACTTGATGTTGTATGTTTGTGATACTGTTAGAGAATATGTTCTATGAAAAATACCCAACCACTTTCTCCTATATTCTGGGATAGGTAATTGTCTCGTGAGGTTGATTGCTCTCAGAAGGCTGTGGAATAAAGGATCATTGCCCCAGATGTGCCCAGATTAAGCTAGATACCCAGCTTGAACAGCTGGAATTCTTGTGAAATCAACGAGGGTTACATTTCAGTTAGCATGAATTGGAGTGTGAGGATGTTCCAGCTGAAATGTATTCATAAAAACAGAACAGCTATGTTGCAAATTTCTCCTTGCTGTCCTCTTTAATACTTTAGAATACTGCAACTAGATATAATATTTTCTTAATTCTTCTTTAAAAGGCTGAAGATAAAAAAACTGCGGTACCTCCAGGGCTTGCAGCAGCAGGAAAAGCTGAGCCTTGTGATGAAGATGACCTTCAAGCTGCTGAAGAGGTGTGCCACATAGATAGTAGGCATTGATGTTACTAATGCGGGGGGAGGGCATCAGTTATCACTGCACAGTCCTCTGGAAGAGGGAAATCTCTAAGCTTTGCTGAAGTGAGAATTTTGACCCACAGGAGAATATGGAACCTGAAATTGATGCACAACATTAAATGTTTGTTGATATTTAATACCAAAACAAATGCTTTTGCATTGGAATCTGAGTGTTTTTAAAAGGCCAGGTTTTAGTTGGCAGTGAGAGCTGAATACTCTGAACCTTTACTACTATAAGGAATTTTCCTTAAATTTATTAACTTCAGCCACCTCTTCTTTAACTTTCATAGACTTACTGTGCTATTGCATGCAATAAAATATGCATATTATATGATACTAATTGTATATATGTGTCATTGTCACTAAGCAGAAGTAAGTTAAATGACAAAAGATGAATTATGACATGTAATCCCTCATATTTTACCCTAGCTTCGCATTAAAACTCTGATGACCGGAATGGCTGCAATGGCAACAGAAGAGGTAAACAGCACTTAAAACTGATAAAGCTTTGTTTACATTATGGTTGATTATGCCAATTACTCCTAAAATCGGGTTAATTATGAGTCTGAAATCTTGGAATGACAGTGTTTAAATTAACATGAAGGGAGTGCATGAAAAGATGATTGAATTAGGACGACAGTAATTTTTATGAGGCTAGTGACTTAATCTTTTGCCTTGAAATAATGAAAGCAATATAAATAAATGTCTCTTTAAAATGGCTTCTGCAAGAATTTCAGGGGAAAGACATTGCTTTGCAGCTACCCAAGATGCAGTGTGATCTTACTTTATTTATCTTGTGAAGATAGCCACAGGAGTAGTCATTTTCCTGGGAAGAGTGAAGGAAAATTGTTTTCATTTCCAGGTGTTTTTCAGAGCAACTGATAAATATTTACAAACACTACCATTAGTCTAAAACACTGAAAATACTGTATATGTATCTTCCTTTCTTAATTGGTTGTAGTTAATGATATAATGGAACCTGGCTGAGAGGACTGGGAAGAAATTGAGTTGTGCAACATTGTTTCTGTTTATGCTGAAGTCACAGAAGCAAAGGTAGTAATTAGTCTAGTCTCAAAGTTGATGACATGCTTTCTACTGAAATCCACTGTAGAATTCAATTTTGCTTGAAGATTGTTGTTGTACATGCATCCAATTTGAAAGGTGCATTCTTTCACGCATCTGTGTTGTCATAGTTTGGCTCCAAATGTGATCTAATAGTGAGTTTTATTACTGCACATGAAAAATTCAGTGTACAGAATAGAATTAGGTAGGTTTTTGAAAACCTAAATTCAAGTTTGCTAAAAGGTTGTAAATGGGAAGTTTCCAATTTCCATCAGTGAAGTTTTTTCGGTGTGGAATGTTTCACAGTCTTTTATGGCTAGAGATTATTACCCAGTGTGAAGGTCTTGTACATTTCTGTTAAAATTGGAGTTTGGGGAAATTGCCGTGTAAAAAGCACAAGCAGTGCAAAATTCCAAATGTTTTCTTGACACAATTGCAGGGCAAATTGACAGCAAGCACAGTTGGCCAGATTGTTGGACTCCAGTCAGATGAGATCAAGCAAATAGTGTCAGAATACGCTGAAAAGGTAAGTGTGTTACCTGATTGTGTTTGGTTTACCAAGTTGTGTTTGATAGCTTGTTAATTTAGGCCTTACGTTTTGAACTTAATTTCCATGATTTTTTGAAACAGCACTGTTTCATATATGCTGTAGATAGCACAGTCAGGATTCAGGAAAGTATTTCAATGAGATTTAAACATTCACAAGCTTTTAGTGTGTTAGTACCTGTTCCTGGATTGTGTTCTATTTTAAGCACCTGATGAAATGTTTTAATGAATAAAGAAGGGCCTGGGTTGATGCCTGTTCAAATAAGAGACCTACACTCTTAATGCATTTTAGAGTGTTCAGTGTTAAGCATAGAAGTTCTGTAGTCCTGCTCAGAGAAAAATCTAGGCCTCTTCCACTCAGATTTTCAAACTGTGGGCTCTTACTTGTGCTGGGCTCCAATCCTCTGTCATGCCCTGGGTCTCTAGTTCTGAATTTAGTATTAAAACCAGAGCTTTGTTGCTTTTAGAATCCAAGGCAATTAAATGTGCCTATTAGCTCCATTTATTGTATTCAACTGTGATTGTTTTTACAGTAATGTGGAAAGAAAATCTTGCTCTTCAAGCAATTAATACATACAATACATCACTGCCAGATATGAGTTATAGGTCGCTCTTATTTGTCCAATACTCTTCTCATATTTCTTTCTTTTTGTTGACACATGAGGTATGGAGCTCTCCCATTTGGGAGATAAACCCTATAACTCAACGTAGTCTATCGCAAATTCTTGGCCTTTCTTTATTAAAAGGGATTGGAAGAACAGAAGCCCAAGGGTCATATTTCAATGTTACATTTCTTCTGTTCTGAGAGAAAGCAGCAGGACCTTGACTATTATAGTAGAAGAATGATTAATACTCTGGAAAATAAGAACTGATTCACGTCAAACCAAAAATATATTGCTTTTCAGATCTATTAGATGTGGCCAACAAAAAAAATTCTGTGTGCATGCATATACTTGGAAAAAAGAGTTAAGGATGTTATCAGTTTATTAAAGCATCAGCAGTGTTTGGATATATAGAGTTCCTTGTAACTATACATAGTCTGAAGAACACAGCAGTGCTTATTTGTCTACCAGAGTCTTTAAAATTCCCCAGTGAAGATAGCTGGCAAAGAAAATTCTAGATCTGATGTTGCCGTGTGCCAAGACTTTCCTTACAAGGTGGCACCTTTGCAGAAGGTAAATGCATACAGTTTTCTGCATTTGTCTTTTGTTTCTGCTGCTATGTTAACTTGCTGGGTAAACTGGGAGGAAGATTTTGGTTGTACCTCACTTCCTGAAAATACTGGCAGAAAATTAACATGGCTTTTATCTGTCTATTCATCACCAGCTTTCTAAGGCCAGTTATTCAAAGTAGTTTTGATTTTACTGTTTTAGAAAATTTACAAGTATAGTCATATATAACAGGTGGTTTTGCTAGGAGTAGAATAGGAGGAAAAGTAAAATGAGGGAATGCTGAAACTGAAGAAGTGCTGTCTCAAAATTACCTCCTTCAAAAATACCTGAAGGAGGGTCCCCTTCAACAGTTTTAAATGCAGTTTGTGAGTTGCTTTTATCTTGGGAAGTTGACTGAGAATATTTTTGGGCTTCTAGAATCCTACCTTGGAGAAGACTGTGCACCCTACACAGCCAGTTGAAGAGGCATACAATAAGCATTTCAATCATTTAATATGTTTAGGGGTTGTCTTTCAAGGAAAATACTAAATTGGATATTTTTATATTTTTTTAGTTTGAGGAAACCCTCAATGATAAAGTGAGATGCAGAGGGTTCCTGAGCCTCTAGAAAGGGGCAAGGAAAGATGTCAACAAATTATATTGAAATGACTGGAAAGATTTATGTGGAACTTTATTGAAAACAGATATGAGCTGTTCCAAGGCTGGAGACTGCTTTTTTCTCAGTGGGCTTCAGACAGTGGACTTCCAATTGAGGCAGTTATGATGGAGTTAGAGACAGATCTAAACCTATGAAATCTGTTTGCTAGTGGGAGGTGGTTAAACATGAAGAGAAACAAAATTATTTACTGCTACAAAGTTTGTGGGTTTGTATAGAGACTCTTTCATTGGTTTTCAGTTGTATTTTGTTTTTAAGAATGTGAAGTTCTGTAATGCTTGAATTCTCTTTCTTTAATTGTAGGAAAGTTTATAGCACTAATGTGTGTGAGAGAATCTCATTACAAAGAATAACATTAATTGCATATATTTCCTTCCTCCTTCCCATTTAAAACTTTTACATGTGAACAGTGGGAGGCAGGATTTTTAAGTCTAAAATTAGTAATTTATTTTAGCTAGCAGTTTTTGAGCTGACATAGGTAAGTGATCTTCATGCATAATTAATATGGTGTTTTAACTTAAACAATAATATCCTCATTTCCCATGACAGAATTTGTCTTGTTTATTTGAGTGGGCTATATCTTTTTAGGGCAGCCGAGCAGTTGCAGGGAATGCAGAAGAATGCAGAAGCGAGTCTACACCTGTTGGTGGTGGGGATAGTGTGTGCTAACAAAGTTGAAGGGTTTATCCATGTATCCCTTTTTGTCACATGTAATTTAAGTTCTTGTTTTGAGATATAGTATCAAATTAATAATCTTAAACAGTCATACACTAGTGCTTAGCTACAGCTTTCCTACATTATGTTCAAAAGGCAACTGTTGTTTCAGTCTAGTAAGAGACCAAGTAACAGCAGTATTGTCAAAAGCAAAGTAGCTTCTATAATTTGTGTTTTCCTCCTCTGCTGAAAGATGCATTTTTCTCCACAAATTGGAACCCAATTCCTCAGTAACTTTAAAGCTGTAGTGTCGCTGCAGAGCAGATCCTTAGCCCACTTTGACTGCATGAGGCTTAACCCTAGCTTTTTCGTTTGCAGACCATAAGGATTTTTTTTTTGCAGAAACCTCTGTGTTACAGTGTGGTTATTTCCCATTTTCAAGTAAGCTGTAACAGTCCACTTCTTAAGACATGACCCTTTCTTTATACCAAACCTGTACTGTGTGGATTTTAACTATTTTTGCAAGATCAGTCTTAAGCTGATTTAGCTGATGTTTCTTTCTCTTGCATTTCCAGTTTTCTTGATTTGCATGGTATGCATATTAGATAGGCAAAATGTATGGTGAGCAGGATGGGTTCTTAGATTGCATGACATGATGAGGGAATGTGATTTGGCTAAATAATGAGAGGAGTAAGTACATCTGAGTGTTCATTTGTTGAATAGTTCAGTGTTAACAGGTGCTGCTGAGAGGCATTTTTCCTTTCCTAACATATGCGAAGGAAGTTTGTGAATTGCTGGGTTAAGATGTCAGAATTGTTCTTTTCTGTCTGTGGATATAAAAGTATAACAAATCAGTAAGCTGCTCCTCAACATGAATAACATAGAAAATGGAGAAGAGGAAGACAGGTATTGCCTTTTACTTTAATTTAAAATTAAGCTGTTAAGGAAGCATCTGCTTACCTGTCTGCCTCAAGTGGATACCAGGAGCAAATATGAGTGAGGAGTATTTAATTATTCTTGTACCATTTCTGCTGATTATACATTGTAGTGCTTGTCAACACTTTGTAAATATTCAAAAAGCACTTGGTATTGAAGTCTTTGACAGACTCTGCAAATTAGCACCTGAAGTACTTGCAAATTAACCATTTTTCTAGCAAAATACTGGAAAATGGATTAACTGGGAAAAAAAAGTATGGGTGCATGAAGCAAATTACCAAAACAGATGTATTTAAGTGAGGACTTCCAAAAGACACAAACAATGTTTAGGCAAATAATCACGTAGATATCTAGCTATCACTGATTTTTAATTATTATTTAATTATTGTCTACCACAAATACACAATTTCTATTATGAATGCTATTCTTGGTAAAGAAGGTTTCTGGCAGCTTTCCTTTCACAATTCAGAGAGAACAGGGTCCAGATGGTTGTCTTCATTATGTTTTATGAGACACTTTCTTGGCAATGCATGCTGGATTGAGTAGTTTTCAAAGACTGGCGTCAACAGTACACACATGCACACCGAAAAAGAAACCACTTATAGTGGTAAATATATCTACCATGCTGAGTATGTCATTGTCATACAGCGTAAAGATACATCCAGGCCAGTATTTCAAAATCTAAATACACAATTTTTCAAGTTCTAGATCACTAATTGGGGTATGGAGCAATATACCCCATCTGATACAATGAGTTCAGTAAATAACACTGCTTAAGGAGTTTTTTTGACATATTGGTAATTTTTTCCATTTAAGAACTGACTGTACCAGGTTTAACTCATAAATGCTCATGTGAAAAATGTATTTCTTCTAGTTTACTGTAGTATTTCCCACCTCACCCGGGGCACCTGACTTTACTTTTAGCTTAATTTACCTGTCACCTTTTGGATATAATTCAGTTGTTCAGCCACTCCCTTATCTTAATGTGAGATAAAGTGGTAGGTCATTTTTTCTGTTGTATAGTGGGGCGCAGCTCTTGATAAGGAATATCACAGGTATGTCCCACTTTGGCATTTCCTGAGCTACTGAAGAAGCAAAGAGTAATGGTGTGAGGTCCATCAGGCTGTTGTTATTGTTTGTTTTAGCAATCTGAGCTTTCTGCTGAGGAGCGACCAGAAAGGCTTGGAGCTGCCCAGCAACACAGAAGGAAGGTGGCATCTCTGAATAAGCAGATTTTGCAAAAAAACAAACTCCTGGAAGAGGTAAGTATTGTGTGTGTAATAAAGAAGAAAACATTAATAAATGTAGTTGATCACAAAGTTTTTGCCATCCAGGAAAGATTTGCAGGCTGTCTTCTATACCGTCAATTTGTCATGCTGAACATTTATTTCTGATTTCTGAATATCTTGCTTGCACATTTATTATGAAGACAATGTGGCTGCATTTATATTAGAGAATTGTATAGCCCTGTTTGTGAGAAGAGGGCTAGCTAACCAAATCATGCTTTCACTTTTTTTTTTTTTTTGCATACCTCTCTTGGAGAAAAACGTAGTATCTCCATTTTGACTTGTTAGCTGTAGTGTTGAGTGGGCTGTTTTCACAGTTTCAAGGAACAATTTAGCAAGTTTCACTAAAATATGCCACAGATTATTTGTATCACTTCCTGCCCTTTATATGAGCCAGCTTGTCTCACTGACTAAGGTGGGGTTTTTTGTTTGGTTGTTTGGGGGTGGTTTTGCACAGTCACTGCTTGGTTCACGTCTTCACATTTGTTTTAGGAGGGTGGAAGGGCTCTTGAATTTGAAGAGCAAGAGCCACCATTCCTGTATTTCAACCTACTTACGCTATTGCTATTTAACCCCAGGAAAGTACAAGTGGGAAAGCTATGCCATTAATGAAATGCCGCTTTTAATTATGCATACAGCTGTAATCAGTGTGATGCCATCTTTAGCTTGCAAAATCTGATGAAAACATACTGCATCAGAGTCAGTAATTGGCAGAGGTTGCCAAAAACCAAATAGTACTTGAGGAAAAATGGTTGCTGATGACTTCTGTCAAGTACATCACTGCTTCAGCAACTTTCATCTGTTTTTTCTTTTGTTTTGCTCTGCTCTTGTCAGTAATGTCTTAACCCCTTACATCTTAACTGTGTTTTCCTGTTAAATGGTGGTGGTATGTGGGCTCTGAAAGATAGGTATCTGTGTGGCATATTTTATGAGACAGTGATAGGTTCAGTCTTTCAAACAACAGTGGTAAAGGAATAGCAGCTTTGAAAGCCTTCCCAGCTATGCTATAACTATGGGAGCACTAGATTTTAAGCCTTCCTGCTCAGCCACTGGTAGACATGACTACTTTTTTAATTTATTTTTAAAATGAGAATAAAGTATTCTATAACAGTGCAGTAATACCTTTTATTTAAAGGATAAGAAATAATGCTTATGCAAAAGAAATTGGAAAGAAAAATTCCCTGTCTTGTTCCTTGTTTCTGTTTTTTCCTAACTTTAATAATAAGCTTCATGAAAAAACAGTGCACATTCTTCTTAAATTATTTTGCGTAAAAAAAAAAAAAAAAAAAGACTTTGGAAGGGTAGAGTATGACAGTGTATTAAGTGGTAAATATTAGAATGCATTTCTTTTGGAACATGCTGAACTAGTTGCATTCTTAAACATGCATTTCTGTGTTGCCCTTTAGCGTGCCCCATCTGTTCAAAAAAAGCATTTTTTCCTAGTCAGTAACACTACAATTATTATTTCCATTGTATGTTGAATGTAAACCATATCTGTCACAATTCCTCTCCATTCTAAAGTAGAATATGAGAAAGTATAATGGTATACTATAATTATGATATTATGATCTGAAATTAAATACACCTTTTTTAAAACTTTAGTTTGTAGTCTTTTAACACTTTGGTAATATCAGTTTTCCATGTCTGTTTATGTCAAGCATAACTTTACTGGCTTTTTCAAAATGATGACTGTCAGTAAAAAAAATACTGACAATATCTAGCATTAAATGCAAACTGAAGTGTCAGGCTTTCAAAAATCATAATATGGGCTTACAGACAGTTAAACTCTGTGTGAATTCCCATGTTGGTTTGAGTTTTTTTTCCCTGAAGTAGAAACACAAATTACAGTATGAGATCTTTCAATTTCAGAAGTGGGGAAAAAGAGGATGAAGTTCACTGTATCCTAACTCATTGCAGTACATTTCTGTCACACTTCAACTCTTCTTTTAAAAGGCAATAAGGCAACTACATATGGAGATACAGATGTGCTGTGTGTATATTATAGAATGGAGACAGATGAAGGCTCCCTCACAGCATCTGCTCTGAACTAGCAGGTTGCAAATCCGTTCCAGATAAACCTCATTTGTCATGAATGGCAATGGTTTAGCACTGCCCTATTATAAAAGGTGGCACATTTGCTCAGGTTTAAGGATGTTCTAGTACAGTTAGTTCTACAGATTTTGGTTGTGTCCACCAGCTTACATCCATCTGCATTTTGTCTGCAGGCAGTATGTAGACATAACAGAAGGCATGCGCAGTTTGAATGTATGCATGTATTAGAACACCGCACTCCAGCCCTTGCATTGTGAGAACAGCTCATGTTTTTGGAGGCAGTTAGGTGAAGTTTTAACATTGGGGTGTACAAGTTAGGTACAATTGTGTAGTAAGAGTAGCATTAGGAAACTGGAACAGATAGCTCAGGTTTCAAACAATGAAAATGTGCACTAGCATAGTTCTCCAGCCATGCTGTTTCATTGATCTTTCTTGCCTAGTTGAGCTGTAGGAGAGGCTGGTAAATGTGCTTAGCAGTTGTGGGTGGCTTTTGCAGCTGTTCTGAAATGTTCAAAAGCTTTTTTATTTTTCATTTTTCTTTTTTTTTTGGAAGCAGTTGGCTCTTATATTCTAGGAAATTGTAGCATAGTATGGCTACTGTATTAGTAATACTGAATATACCTGTAACTATGTACATGTTGAGTGAGTTACATTTTCATGCCTGGTGCAAGTAATTTCCTCTGCCAGTTTCCCAGACACATGAATGTATGTATTTGCTTGCATTCCCTGTACTGTTGAGAAGAAGAAAGCAGTTTGGAGTAGGGAGGAAACATGGTTATAAGCCACACAAAATTGGTAGAGTCCTTAATTCATTACAGATCTGCTTTTCAGAGCCAAGCTAACTTCACAATCCACAGGAGAAGTTAAATATTTTCCAAATCTGTTATCATACTATTTGTCAGTTTAGTAGTTATGGGCCCTTTAATTCTGTGTTGCTTATTTCCACTGGGTAACAGTCTCAGTGCTATGTGGTTTTAGAAGGGAAAAGAAATACTGACAGCTACAAGACAAGTACAATCCTTTTATCACTTTAGTAAAGTAAAAAACTCCTGGCTGGGGTTTTGGTTTTGGGTTTGTTTTTTGGGTTTTTTTTTATTTTATTTTTTTTAACCACTTGCCAAAGACAGCTTTTGGACTTAGTGATAATCAAAACACCCCTTCTGAAAAATGATTGTGAAGTTCTGGCTTCAGTACTGCAGTAAGTTTCAGCAAGAGTTCTTATAAAAAATGTTCCTTAAGCTTTGTGAGATATGAACTGCAGGCTTAAATTTACATTTTGAATTATTGGTGAAAAATATGAAAAAGCTCTCTTTTTATAAATTCAGATGTGGAAAGTAACGAGTGTTGAGTCAAATCTCCGTGTTGTGAACAGCAAACTAAACCAGCATGAAAAGAAGTGGAACAGAAAGCTAAACATGCATTTCTTTGTTTGCAGGACTTCTGCTCCACTTTTAACCCATGGCCCATTTTTATTGTTACTATTTGCAATGTTATCTTAAATAAGGATGTTTAAATCATAAGGATCTTCTAAAACTGGTCTCTGTAAGTTATTTTACAAGTGAAATATATAGTGATATTTTGCTAACTGCCTTCTTACTAGACTTTCCATAGTTACACAAAATTAAAACATAAATGAGCTTTCCTAATTTATATGGACATGTTTGTGGTATGGTGCCACAGCCCTTTTATGCTAGTCTCAGATCACCCTAACTTATCTGGAGAAGTACAGAATGGGGCTATCTTCTTAGCCTGATATGAAACTAGACCAGTGTAACCAGGCTAAATAACACTGAGATTTAGCAGAGATTTTGTCCAGTAAGTTACCATTCCATTGGCATCCAGACATCTAGAAGGTCAGGTTGAAAATGATTGCTGTTATTAATTCAATATTCAATCAGAGTTCTTGCAGTCAAATGCTCTCAGGGTAGATGACAAGAAAAGACAGTGTGTTTGATGGTTAGCTTATTATTTAATAGACAACCATTATTAACAGGTCAAATACTGCTGTTTTCCATTACAGGTGTAATTAGCATGATTTTTTTTTTCTCTTTCATAATAGTTGCAAGCTAAATGTACTGATCTGCAGGCAAAATGCACTGAAGCAAAAAAGACATTAACAGAGGTAATCTTTCTTTGTTTTTCTGTGTACTGATTCTAGCTGAATCATTTTTGAGAAGCTTTGTGTGTAGTGGGATGTATTAAATGGGGAAGACATTTGACAAAGCTAAGTACCATGAATCATTTCATGTCTAGAAGTGTATTTCAATTTATTGTTAATTGCAACCCTTAGGTTAAGAGTTACAGTGAAAAGCTGGACAAGGAATTGGCAGCCTTAGACACGATAGAATCGCAAGCAGATTCTAGGTAAGTTACTTCCTTTATGACCTTTGAAATTCTGAAAATTGATGGTTTGAAAATTAATCATCCAATGTTTCTTGCTTTGTCAACCTAAACAAATAACTACAATTTAGAAATTAAATAGTTTCCAGCTTGTTTTCCAAAAAGAGTAAAATATTACCATAGTATTCAGTTGGAATGAAAAGTGTTGATCTGTAGTTGAAAATAATTGTAGGTGTTTAAAGCAGAAGAACCTTAGACACAGTTGATAAATCAGGAAGGCCTCATCTACTTATTTCCTTCATATTTGAAGGCTTCATCTCACACTAAATAGGAGTCTCTCTCAAAACTTCCACAGTAATGAGGCCAGAACATAGCAAAACCATCAAAATACTCAGTGTAATATTACATTTTTATTTTGACCTTGATTTATTAGTGGTGATATTTGGGGTTTTAATTTACACAGGTTTTATTGGAAATTTATTTAGAACTAAGCTTGTTCTAATGTCTTTTAGTTTGCCATCTATTTAAATCAGAAACTGAAAATCTAATGTGGTTTACTGGATCTTCAAATTTAGCATATTACAGAGTCTGCGAGCACTGGTGGCCATGAATGAAAACCTAAAAAGCCAGGAGCAAGAGTTCAAAGCACATTGTAGGGTAAGTTTTAGTTTAAGTAAGGATTCATTTAAAACTTTGGAAATAAGCATTATTCTTCTTGATTTGTTGTCTTCCTGTGTCCCTGTCTGACATCTGTCCCTGTCCCCTTTCCCCGTTGACTGGTAGTTCTAGGTTTTTATTGAATTCTGCCACCAGCTTGATTTGCAGCAGAACTATGAACAGTTGCCCAGTTCTGCAGTATATCATATCTGCAACAAGGCTAATGTCCAAGAAGGATGGAAACAGATTAACCAGGACTTATACCCTACCCTGAGGCAGGGAGGTACAAGGAAGGGTGCTAAGGCATCTGAATTAGTGTGGCTTTCAATGTTCTGCTGTGCCTGGATTTTTTAATACAGAACAGTTCATAGACATAGACTATATCAGCCATATACTGGTCACAGATGTGGCTTTTCTTGCTCCCATTACCATCCTGCTGAGAGCAACTTGGGGTGGGTTGACAGCATTAAAATCTAAGTTGGAGGTTGGGCTGTGCTAAATACCCACCTGTGCTATTCACACCTGAAATAGATTGTCTTTTCTTGGATAATGCAGCCAACAGTGACCTGAGGAGAGGTAGGCTGCCAAAGAAGAGGGCTTCATGAAGGCCCCGAGCTTTGGAGCAACCCACCAAAAGAGACCAGACTGAGATTAAGCTATTGCAATTTTCAGAGCACATTTCGGTTTTACCACTTAATTGCAATGTTTTGCTGCCCTGTTTACTGCTGTGTTTATGAACTGCCTGGAAACGTGATCAGAGAGATTTGTTTTCATTTTCTTCTATTTGAACAGTAGTGGGTGGGATTCAATAGAATGCAAAGAAGTAAAAAGAAATAATGCCCAAAGGCATAGACTGATCATAGGAACCTTATTTTCCCATACATACTGCTTTGGAAAGTACTAAAAAATTGTAATGGAAACTGCAAGTTTGTAATGGAAACCTGCGAGTAACTTTAGATTCTTTCATTTTTTACAAATGCCGTATGTTGCAGTCCTATGTCATGCTGATGCTTCTGTTATATTTCTTTGCTTCATCAGTTCCTTTTTCCATGTCACTCATTAGTTGTCTCACTTGCAAATATACTAGATCCAGCTAAGAAATAAATCTGTTCCTGTGTTTGATAAAAGCAGACAGTTTTATATAATAGGTAATAATGGATGCCTTACCCTTAAGCAGAGAATGCTCTTTAATCTTAAATTCAAATATAAAGTATGTGTCAGCTCATTAGAGGTATATGTTGTCAAGCTTCCTGTTCCTTGTTTAAGAGGATAGGTCTCAGTTAAGAGCAACTTTTTTTTTTTTTTTCTTGTTTTAAAGGAAGAAATGGAGAGGCTTCAACAAAGTATTGAGAATTTGAAAGCTGAGGCAGTGGAAAATGGGGAGGAACAGGTAATAACAAATGTTTGAGTTTTTATTTTCAGTTTGTGCTTTTAAAATGTTGATTCAGGCCCTGCTTCCTTTCAGAGCATTCTTGTAAGCATTTAAGTATCTCTTGCATTCTCTGAAAAATTCTGTCCTCACTCCCCACTGGATATCGTCTTCCTCAGAATGCATGTTTGTTTGGGTTGATTTTTTTTTCTTTTTTTTTTTAATGTGAATTTATTTGAAGGATGAAAGCACAAGTTTTCAGTGGCTCAGTACATTGCATGCCATGAGTAACTGTCAGAAGTTAGGCTTTAACACAAGTGCATCCAGCGTGATGCCAATGAATAATGCACAGAAAAGGAAAAGCTAGAATGGCTTGTATTTTCAGCGTGTAAACATTTGCTGTATTAATGCCTCTGAGATGAGGTAGGTTACAGGTAGAAAACAGTTTTTCATGCTGTTCTTCTGAACACTGAATAAAAAATTAAAATGTAAACCTAAGTCTTAAAGGTAAATTTTTAAGCAAGAAAAAGATTAAATCCACAATCCAAGAAATCTACAATACATGTCAGAGGGTTTATATTATGTCCTGCACCATGTTTGTCCTTAACTCCCTTACTGAAGCAGAGTATAAACATTCAAACAAGGAGTATAGGCAATCTTCTGATATATATCTTAAAGTGTGACTGTTGTGAAACAGTGGAAAAATTATTGACAAACCTTAACAACTAAAATATCAAAGGCTTAAAAGCCAGAAAAATGCACTTGTTTACAATAAAAGGTGTCAGGTTTTTAATGCAGATTATGAATCATTGTTTAAAAAAAATATAAGAGCAAATGGTGGCATTATTGTGGGAGCCATTAAATGGGAAGTGGACAAATACAGAAAATAAACCCAGTCTGCGTGTTTTTGCACTGCAGCTCTCATGCTACTGTAATTCACAGTTGTTTTGGGTTCCCAAATTGTAGGAGCCGAATAAGATTATAGAACAGCAGTACAAAACTGAGAAAGATAAGCTTCAAAAGATCCGTCTGTTACTGGTGAGTAACTCTTCATAAATTTACATGTACAAAATTATTGACATTTTCTTACCTTGTAACTTCTAATACTACTTTTTGTTGGGGGTTTTCTGGTTTTTAATTTTTTTTTCTTTCACAAATCAATTACGAAAGAAATTGAGCCTCAGCCAATGCTTTTTTTAATTAATTATTTAGTAACAAAATATTGCTGGGGGGGCTTCATCCATTTTAAGAAGAGAACAAGAAGAGGCTTTGTTTTCTCCCCTCCTAACTTTCTATTCAGGCAAGAAGAAACAGAGAAATAGCCATTTTGCAGCGCAAGATTGATGAAGTACCCAGCCGAGCTGAGCTAACACAATATCAGAAGAGATTTATTGAACTTTACAGTCAGGGTATGTATATCTAGCAGGAACATCCTGCTGAAGGCTAAAGCCCTGAAAGGAGGGCAATTGCATTTTTAAGCATATAGCATATAACAACAGCACTTGCTAACTTTGTGATCTGTTAAGGACCTTTTGGTATTCATGTTATACACCCTATTTTCAAGGTTTTATAAACTGGCTAGAAGAACTTTATTGAGTGTGAAACTTGATGCACAGGATCTCTGGAGTAAATCTTGTCTGCAACAGGTTCAGTCATTTTGGATAATGTGTTTTAAGAAAGCCCTTGATTCACTGTGTACAAATGAGGTTGCAGTAAATTTGAGGTGTGTTTAGTTAATTGCTGTTAACATTAGATTGCTTGCATTGTTTTCAGTGACATGAGGTATCTGGTTCTGACCAAACTATGTCAAAATAAATATCCTGTAATATCTTGGTAGGATTAGATGACAAATTGTCTTTAATCTTTTTTATGACAAGATGTTATAAAACAGGTAAATGTGCTCAGTTGACTTTTGGGACAGGTGTGTGTATGCTGTGCACTTGCTGTGCATAGATGGTATGGAACATAAAAACTGAATAAAATTTTGAAGTTATTCCATTAAATTGATAACAGACCGGTATATTTACTGGTGTATATTTGATGTAGCTTTCGTATTAGCATAAGATAAAATAAGTTTCTATCAAGAAGAACTAGCTAGTGTTCTAAAGACATTTTGCACTTATTAAATATGTGTGTGAACCAAGCTCTTGAAGGTTGAGCAGTTCTGAAATTTTTATCTAACATTGATGCAAATCCTTTGCCCTGATGAAGCATCTCTAGTGACATAATCATGTGGTATCTTTCATGTGTTATCTGACTCAATGCATGGAATAGATGTACTTCTTTAGTGAGTACAAATCCAGTACTTCCTTCACCCCACTTTGCTTCTTATGTACTGTGCAGTTTATTTAATCAAGTCCAGCTATAAAGACAACTTTGTTGTCTTGCGTTAAATTTTCTACAGATTGTTTTCTCTGTCATGTCAAGGTGACTTCAAACAAATAATCTATGCTCAGAGCATCTGCCTGCTTGGAAGACGGGGGCTTCATTTGTATATGAAGTAAAGAAAGATTAAGATTGAAGAGACTTACAAAGCTTTGTATATCTAAGATGCTTTGAATTTTATGGGACTTTGTTTTCTGTAGTACAAAATATATGTAGTTACTTATCATAACACACTGCTCAGTTGTAGGCAGGAACTTGCATTGTACAAGCTAAACTTTTGGAAAAATTACCTGAAAACCTCTAGCAAATCTGCCTATGAATTGTGGTATTTTTTAGAGGCTTTTTATTCAGCCAGATTCAGGTGATATTTCGAGTTGCCAAAACCTGATATTTTTGAACTTTGATCTAAAGGGTATTGGGACAAGACAGTCTTCAGCAATTCCTTCCAGTCTCAGCAATTCTGTGATTCTGTACTAGAATTTCCTGCTTTATTTTTGACCTAACCGAACCTCTTTCCTTGAGAACATTAAGCTGTGGTTTCAAGAGAATCAGTGAGCCAAATGGCTCCTTTTTCCTCTTCTTGCTTGGCCTGTCTTACCTTATATGGGCTCTGGTGTGCGCCCGCAAGGCTCTATAAAATGGTACAACTTTCTAAACCAGTGGAGGTCTTGAAAAGTTTTCTTCTGAGTTGGTATGTGGAATCCACTCATAAAAGATCTGTGACTACCAGAGCTGCTGCCAGAAAGTGAAGAGCTGCAAGAAGGAAATGGTTAGGGAAATGTGTCTTCCAGTCCTGCAAAAACCCAACTAATAGAGCACACCAGAAGTAAGCCTGTTGGAGATCATTGTATTTGTGCAGTTCTTCAAGAAGCAGCTTTATATCAGCATTTGGAAAATCTCTGTGGAACGTGCTGAACAGCCCTTACTAATTTGTCAGCCTATTCCAGTCTTTCCTGAATTCTTCAGTGCTTTCAGGCTCCCAGTACTCAGTATGTTTCTCGAGGCTACAGCATGTGTAGAACATGTGTCACAATCATACTGTAGCAATGAGAAAGCTCTTTGGTCCCCAACATCTCATTACTGCAGAAGTAGCAGTCACTAAAACATTCAGCTTTGAGCTGTGGGTTGTGCTTCAGCTGGAGAACAGAATTGTTCAAATCAAAAGTTGGTATTTCTGACAAAATTTGTATGTTCAGTGATGATGTGGGAGGGGAGGTCATGCTGTCTCTAAATACTTCCATTTGGAAGCTTAGTCTAACATATCAGTTCAGTAAAGGTTTTATCTTAAGATGGGAACTTGTTAGCCTTCAGAGTTTAATGTAATAAGCATGGTTTCACTCAGGTTTATCTTTTTTAACCCATACCTTTTTTCCAGGTTTAGGATTCTACACAGTGCTTAATATATCAGCCGTAACAATTTTTGCCGATTCTCCTTCTCTGTTGAACTCTTCCCTTGGGAATCGCAAATACTTTAGGTTTCCGTAGGCAGTGAAGAACCAAAAAATAGATGAACACTTTGCATATCTGAGTATCAGTCATCATCTTGTAGGCCCAAAGGGAATGCATGTCTGAGCTTTACCTTCGCCACTGAGCTATGACCAACATCTGCTATAATCACCTAAACCAGAAAGTATTTGAAAAGAAAGCGTTATTTAATTCTAAATTGTAAGAAGAGAAAAAAAGGCTTTAAAGCAGTAAGAGCTTTCTTAGGCCTCTTGCACATGATTAACTTGAAATATATAATATAATGCCCTTTTTTTCCACACAGTGCTATCAGATTATGTTTCCTATCTGTCCCTGCTGAGCCTGTGCCTCTCCACCACAGTGGACAAGCTATGCGAGGGCAACTGTTGGCAGCACAGCGGGCTGTATGGTATAAGGGTAAAGCCTGTGAAAGAAGGGTGAACAGACATTGTCAAGAAAGCACAGCTGGTAGTGCCAACATATATTCTGTCAGCAGTTGAGGCTTAATTTAAACACTGAGCTGTGGTGTTCTCATAAAATCTGATAGCTGCAAACCCTGCTGGAGATTTAAATGCAGAGGGAATATCTTTCCAGGATGTATTAAAGTGTGCCATTATTGATAGTGGAAAGTATGTTATATAAAGCTTACAAAGTATTTTTACAGATTTCATTTCACCTCATGCTCTTTTATTATTCTACCTTTTTTTCTTGTTTGCAGTCTCAGCAACACACAAAGAAACGAAGCAGTTCTTTACTCTTTATAATACACTGGATGATAAAAAAGTATATTTGGAAAAGGAGGTAAGAAAATGTTAATCACTGTTTCCTAAATATTCAGTCTGTGGAGAAGGAGATAGAGTTTTTACTTGGCTTTCACCACATTCAGTTGTAGCAGAGCAGAGTTAACAGTCTAAGTAAAAATGAAATAACTGACTTGTAAGAACATTTCGGACGTTGAGGGGGAAATGGTCTGTGCTGTAAAGTAAGTGCTATTAGTACAGCATCTTTAAACTACACACTGCATTCACAAAACATTAGTAATATTTGATTAGCCAATATCTCTGTCTTGGTATTACAGGACCAAATTATCCTTTCCTTTTTTTTTTTTTTTTTTCGATTTGGTCAATATCTCTTATTGAGAACCAGTGAAAAGCCAGTAGCTTTTGGAGAGCAAATTCCAGCTGTTGTCAACAACATCAGAGTTAGTTTTCAGGGTCTGAGCCTGCCTACACTGAAGTTGCTGGTGATTCTACTGGATTGGGATCAGAAGAGTAGTTTCCATGAAAGCAATGTGGGGTTGTTTTTTTTTTCCCCTCCCTTCTTCTTGGGGGGGTGACTTAATTAAGTGATTTCAATTTTTCTCTCTTTTTTTAATGACAAGCAGAGCTTACTAAGAATTATGACATTACTTGTAAAATATATAATGTTTTGATACTTAGAATCATAAAATGGTTTGGGTTGGAAGAGACTTTAAAGATTATCTAGTTCTAACCCCCCTGCCTCATGCAGGGACACCTTCCACTCAACCAGGTTGCTCGAGGCCCCGTACAACCTGGCCTTGAACGCTACCAGGGATGGAGCAGCCACAGCTTCTCTGGGCAACCTGTTCCAGTGTCTCATCCCTGTGCAAGAGTGGGTTGTATAATGGCTGCCAGGAGTCCTAGCAAATGCCTTACCTAAGTCTGTAAGAAGATTATCACATGCTTTG
Organism: Coracopsis vasa; assembly: GCA_026283785.1. Classification (NCBI taxonomy): domain Eukaryota; kingdom Metazoa; phylum Chordata; class Aves; order Psittaciformes; family Psittacidae; genus Coracopsis; species Coracopsis vasa. Next base: position 25,006 of record JANHGB010050666.1, on the reverse strand, counting down.
TTTTCCTGTGGTCTTTCATTGGTTTTATTTTCTTATTCCAAATAGTGTAATGTATTCATAATACAGCAAGTTACAGATAATAATATACCAGATATAAAATACTACATTGAGTAGCAGCTATTAAATTCATCTTGCTTTAACTTCTCCCCGAGGTTAGTTTTATGCAGATTTTTTTTTTTTTTTGAAGGCAAGCTTGCAAATTTAAAAAGCATACAAAGATTGTTTCTGTAATGGCACATAAAAAACAGCGAACGGAATAAAGAGCAGATGTATTTCATTGTTGTATAAGTTGGGAGTATTCTTGCAGATACAATTCAGTGTATTGGGAGTAGGGGGTGTTTACGTTTTCCCCAGTTCCAGGCTTTGCTTACATGAATATAATTTCAAAAGACAAATAAATTAAGAGTTTTTTAGCTTGATGTCAGTCACAAGAGAGATTTCTGAATATCTTCTGATGCAGCCTTTTTTTAAATGTAGAATATAGTGGAAGTTTCCTTGTGTTGCTTTCAATATTAGAACAAGGTTTCAGCAAGTGAATATTGTCTAGTAATGTAAAAAATATGCCTTTGGCATGAGCACGTCAAAGATTTCTGGAATATGCTTGTGCTTTTTCTTGTCTTGTTTTGTTGCTGGTTTGGGTTTTTTTTTTCCCTTTTCTCCTCACAAACCCAACCCTTTCATAAAATACTCTGAGCATAATTGCTTTAAAATAACAATAGTATCAACTGTTACACAGTGAAATTTATGGCTACAAAGGTTAGTTCTGACATGAAAGGTCTCTTGAGTATGCTTCATATTTTAATCATATTTTGTGATTAATTTTTTAAAATGCTTTTAAACTTTTTTTTCCATAATGTCTTTGACTTGGGGTTTATACACTGATTTTACTGTCTGTAATATAACACATCAGCACTCTTAGTATGCAATAGCTGTGCAGTATTACTTTTCATGACTTAATTTTTTTGCTGTATAAACTATAATTATATTCTTAAACTCACTTATTGGAAGTATCTTGAGGCAGGGATGTGGACTTGACAAATATTGATGAGTCATGCAATAATTTCTTTCCTCTAAGTAACAGGAATTTTTAAGCATCTTGGCTGCTTTGGAGTCTGTTCAGAATTTCTGTTTGAATTTTTCAAAGTAAGGTCAGGAAGAACTGCAGTTTCCACCATACACATGCTTACCGCTGTCTCATTCAGATGGAAGAGAGATTTTGATTTGGGAGAGATCAATTTAGCTTCCCATAGCAGTGGAGCAAGTTATTCTGATTGCAGAGCTCTGGTTTGTTTAGTACAGAACACTTTAAAATATTCATCAAAGGGAGAAACTGCTTGGAAGGCTTAACCACAGGAGACTTGCAAGAAATACTCAAAGCCAAGAGACAGAATTACATTAATTGCTACTTGGTGAATTTTAGTACTCTCAGCAATATAGATAAAGCAAGAAAAAAATCAAAGGTGGTTCCATAGAATATATTCTACGTATAGTTTAGGTAGGTGGGTGAGTTTATACTGAGAGCAACAAAATATACCTGATGCCTGTTACAAACTTCTGTCTTGATTCAGTGCAATGTTAGTATAAGAGAAGCCATGCATGCAAAATGCTATTCTGTACTTTTTAGCACTTCATCTTTTAACAGCCTGTAAAATGCATATAGGGAAAGTAACTAATGATGCATGGCTGTTTGCGGAAACCTGTAAAACTCATCTGCACAATGAAAGCAGTGCAGGAATTCACTTCTTGTTCCTGCAGAACTTGGTGAGTCTTTAGGGTAGTGTGTGGAGACACTGTTCCAGTCTCGGAAGCAGAAATAGTTTTGGGATTTTTTTTTCTGTTGAGGTTTTGTGTGCTGGTTTTTTTCCTCATGTTTTAGGCTGATGCAGCTTCTTGACACAGCTATGCTGCTAATAGCTTCAAAGCTAGCATCTTCAGTACTGTTAAATACAATTGGAGTTACTTTTGGGCGGTGAGGAGTTACTCCTTGTTGTGGTGGTTTGGTGGGGTGACATGGGGAGTCTTGGGTGACATGGTCTTGTGGTTTCTCTGCTGAAAGTAACCTTGTGGTGATTTTCATACAGCTGTCTTCTTGTCAGCGGAATATATATGTAGTCAATTTTTTGAACGAAATTTCATTTTATTGTCCATGAAAAGTCATGCCAGAAAGGACAAATTCTTTTTCTAATTCACAGGTTAACTTACTGAATTCTATTCATGACAACTTTCATCAGTAAGTAATGGTTCTTTTTCTCTTGATAGTTGCAATGGGTCATATGTCTGGTTTGGAAAAATGGGAGTGGGCACGAGTTGTAGAGAGTAAAAATTTGTTAGAAGTTTTTATAAACTAGTTTATAAAATAGTTATATAGTTTAATACTGTTTAAGCCAATGTTTGGGGAATCATGAACTTGAAATTACCTAACTTTTATAGCCAACGTATGCTTTTAATATCTGGCTCTTCAGTTGCAGTTGTGGAAAGAAGTCATTTACTCGTAATTTTCCTGGCATTAATTTAAATATTTTTCTCTATTTGTGAAGTTGTGGTTATTCCATTAGGTTCAAAACATTAGACTCAGATATATTTTTAGACATGTTTCTTGTAAACTAATTCTGTATTTAAAAGTTTTGATGTAGTGTGAAGTCTTTAGGTAAAATTGTGGTTTCCTTGGAAGTTTGAGCTCGAATATCAGTCTTCAATGCAGCCAGTGTTTATTTTTCTCTGGGGGATTTTGACTTAAAAAAAATTGAGTGTGAATTTTCGGGGAGAGTCATGTGGGAGGGGATGCCCATTTAATAATTTTAAACAATTCTTCCTGTTACATCATTTTTTAATTCTGTTGTGAAATTCTAAGCTTCTTTTTTGTTGGTTGCTTGGTTTTTGTTTTGTTTTCCCCAGAGTAATTATCTCTTTACTTGCTTCCATCCAACTGCTTCCTCCTGTGTTTAGTCGGAATTTTTGATTTTAAATATTTTTTTTCCTGATTGTGATGTGCAAAACTTTTAATTACAACAAAACCCAGGAATTAGGTATTTCAGATCTTTTCCTTTGCAGCAAGGATTGTAGATCTGTTTTGCTCAGTGATGAGATCCTTTTGATTCTGTCCAGGCAGAAGAAACGGATACTGTAATTGACACCTGAGTTTTGGATTTTTTGTTGGGTGGGTGGGGACTGTATTTTCTTTCATTTATTTTTAGTCTGTTTGAGAGATGTTACAAAGTCTAAAATTACTTCTGGGCTTTCCCTATTAGGGCATGAAATCTTTTTTTTTTTTTTTATGAAATCTTTATTTTTTATTTTTTTTTTTTTTTTAGAATATTTGCCTATCTTCTAGTCCTCTACGCTCCTTCTTAATATTCACAACAGCTGGTTTTAAAAGCTTGTGCTTTTGGTTAGCTAATAGCAATTTATTTCTGTACAACACATGAGAGAAAGGAACAGATTTGAACTGACAGGGAGAACACTTGTGATGAGCTCTGAAGTCTCCCTTTCCCATCTCTTTGATAGTTTATACTAGCTGAAAAGCTGCAGTGCTATCCAAAATCAGTGATTAAAGAGATGAAATTTTTACATAGAACACTAAGCAATGTGAATTCTTGGACACGGGTAAATGCGCAAGACAACTGTAGGTGAGACACATCCCCCATCCCTGTCAGTTGTTACCTTTTTTTTTTTTCCTCTCCAGAGCAATGTCATCTTCTGGTTCTCGGGAGCAGTTTTTACGGCAGATGGAGCAGATTGTGGAAGGCATCAAACAGAATCGAATGAAGGTCAGAGACTCTTCACACTTTCTATGCTAAAACCTGGGAATTATTTCAGAAAAGCCTCTTGGATACCCATGCATGGAGAAGTCCATTATGTGAGCTGCAAATTAAGCAAACAAATAACAAGTAGTGTTTCTTTTCACATTCATAAGAAACTTCTCACCACTAAAATGTTACTGACTAGAATAGAGCAGAGGTATCATAACGTTTCTCTCCTGACAGGAAGCTTCGTTATTGGCAGTGTAGTGATTTAAATGCTTGAAACAGCTGTATGTCACTGAAGTCAATGAGAATTCTTCCATTTGGATTTCATGGGGACAGTCAGACCTGTGTCTTGGGTACAGTTCCCCAGGCAGGTGGAGCTGATTGAAGCTGCTTGCTGCTGATGAAGAGGGTCAGCAGCACCTCACAAGAGTCCCAGCCGTCAGCTTGCCTTGTGCCAGTTGCAGCACTCATCTGACACCTTGTTGAATCCACTCAGGTGGTTTTTTTTGGTGTGTGTTTTTTGTTGGTGGTGGTGGTTTTATTGTTTTTATTGTTTTTAACCTGATTTAAAAAAGGCTTAGCATGTGTGTGGTGTCCATATAGCAAGTGAAAGGTGTTTGTGTGGAAGCAGAGCCCCAGTGCTCACTCAAAGATGGCAAAACTGCCTTTGGTAACATTTGGGAGCTATTTTGTAAAAGCATAGCCTCAGTGGACTTGTGTTGTTGCTTGGGGCAATGCAAGCATGAGGTCCAGCAGCAGCTCCAAGTAAAGCTGTCCACAGGCTTATTTGCATACAATGAATTGACTCAAGTACTTCTTGGTCATGATAGTTACTAACTTGTAGGATGTGGTTCTGGGCAACCTGATCTAGTTGAAGATGTCCCTGCTCATTGCAAGGGGGTTGGGCTATATGATCTTTGAAGGTCCCTTCCAACCCAAACTATTCTATGATTCTGTGATTGTGTTGTTTTACTCTTTTATTTTCATATGCGAATATATTGATATTTTCCTAAGTCACATAAAAGGGCTCTGAGATTCTTGTCTCTGTAGAGCCACAAGATTCTTGGTAGTGGATTATAGCTGTTCTTTATTTGTATATAGAAATGCTATATTTGTATATAGCATTTGTATATAGAAAAAAATAGAATGGGGTGCAGCCCAAGCTGTAATAAAGCTTTTGCACTAATAAACTCTACTCTAAAAATATATGATGTTCACTCTAGACAGCTGTGTTTGAAGCAGTGGCTAGTTCATTGCCATTTTTTGCAGTGAATTATTTTTATTTGCTTGACTTCTTATTTTCAGAGAGGACAAAATGACAGCAAAAAGGATAGTGATACTGGTGGTTGTACGTGTGGATCGTCTTTCTATCTTCAGTGCTGTCAACATAATGACTGGCTTGGCATCAAACTGAGGTTATGAAAATAGAACAGTGCAGTTCTGACTAGTGAAGATGAGCTTCACTGTGAGATAATTATACATCTTTGTTTTGGAAGAATGACATTATTTTAATGGCTGCAGCAAGCAACTGCTCCAAATTGAAACTGTCCAGGAGTTCAGTATTTTGTCTTCTGTCTTGTCTTCGTTACACGCAGAGAAATGTGTAACAGCCAAGCAAGTGTAAGGAGTGACAGCAGACTGAGGGGTCTGCTGTGACTGACTTCATGTTCTTGCAATTGAACTCTTCAATCTTTTTAAGTCCATGAAATCATTCTGGACTCTGTTAATATATTCTCAAATATATTAACATATCAAATAAAAAATCTGCTTGTACAGATAAGGGAGAGGGAAATGAATGGGAGCTATCATGTCAGATGGCTCATTATCTGGGGGGGAAATACAATTTCAGCATCTCTGATGGTTGCTGAAAGCCAGGGCAGCTCACTTCACTTGTGCCTCATTCCTGCAGTGGCAGTTTAGCCACTGGCATATTGTGAGAGGTCAAAAGTGACATTTCATTCTTATGTGCAGGTATTTGGGTCAGCAGGAGGTGGCAGTGACAACTAATGGAGAAAAACATTTTCTGAATGAAAAAGCTAAGCTTATCTCGAGTGAGGAAAAAAAAAATGTTAGTGATGGAGTAGATAATCATTCGCTACCTTCTAATGTTGATTTCTCAATGAAGATACTGACAACAAATGGATGCTCAAAAAATTTTAACAATTCACATGATTCCTTGGGGAACAGCTCTACAGCAGAAGGGACGCTTTTCTTATTCTTCACCTAGGCTGTTGGATGACTTTTTCAATAGACAGGCTAGTTGTGCACTGCAAGGGTTATTCATCCCCATCATGATTTAGTACCTATTCGACTTCTATCTGCTGTGCATTTGAAGTGCTCAAAGTACATCCACTTTGTTTTCTGTACAGCCCTGAAGACCTTACACCTTCTACCTGAAATTTCAGTTTGCAAAGCCCATAATATGTAATTGCATCATAAAAGAGGCCTAAGGAGAAATCGGACATACTTGCTACCAAGGACTTGTGAACAAGCATTTCAGTGTGATAACAGATACTCATGAGACTTGCTGAGGACAGAGTAGGACAGTTTCCTTTATGAGGAGTATGTTGGGAGATGTGTGATAGTCATGCATAAAGGAAGCAATAGGATGATAATAGGGCCTTATCTCTAAACAAAATCTATGTCCTAGGTGTTCCAGCAATGTTGGTTTTAGCCTCATCCTCAAGGATGGGATGCACATGATAATACCTTTTTCTGCATTAACACATGTGATGCTGATGCTGCTTCTTCCTCAAGCATAACTTTAAAATCATACTGGTCCTGATAGGTTATGTTAGTAGAGAGTACGTATCTTTTAGATAGCAGCTGGCTTTGTAAAGGAGACGTACCTTGTCAGCAGTGTTCATATGCAGAGAAAGTTTGGGATCTGCTCATTTCTTTTAGCCATATCAATTCATTTCTTTTAGCCATATCAATAAGATCAATGTTGATATGTAAATCTAGAAATGCAGAAAGTTCTGCTGCTGTGTAATTACATGCTTGTTTGGGCTTTAGGGGATTCTTGCAGGTTTTAGAATTGCATTAGGAGGTGAAAGCTTGTCAGAGTATGCAAAAATAATTTTTGGGGAGAGGAATACAGCAGGGCTCTTTTTTATATTGTTGTGCCTTAGCACTGGGTGGAGGGAGAATTTACTCTCCAGATGAGCACCAAACTTGTCTGTGATGCTGTGATGGAAGAACTTCATTAGAACTATCCCTGAGAGAAGGCAGTCTATTCTAGAATAAGAACCAATCCCCTTCACATTTAGGGACTGAAGTTATGTTTGTCACAACTTTGGCACACAGAAAAAAGAAAACAGTTTTCTTATGAGTGAGTCTTGAGCAAGAACAGCATTGCATAGGAAGGCAAAGATGTCTCCTGCCCTCCCCATTTAATACAACTAACAACCAACCAAAACAAGATCTGTGTTGCATCAGGAGTCTTTTTTTTTTGTTTTTTTATTGTGTTGGTTTTGGTTGTTTGGGAGTTTTTGTTAATAGTTACACTGTTGCAATAGGCTTGTTCAGTGAGCAGGATTCCTGGCTTGCAGAGATGTGAGCTGTAGTTTAACTCTGAATACTACCACTAGTACTGCTGGTACTGAGACTTCAGTGTTAGGTTTTTAATTTAAAAGCTGGCCTAAATGTTTGTTGCATTTAAAGCACAAGCCAGGGTTACCACTTATGAAGCATCTGTCTCCCATTGTCTAGCATAGATAATTGTTCCTTATATAGTGTATATGTATGTGCATGTATATTCCTTATACAATGTATATAATGATCTCTTATCTGTCCTGTGTGTCAACAGATGGAAAAGAAGAAACAAGAAAACAAAATGCGAAGAGACCAGTTGAATGATGAATATTTAGAGCTTCTAGAGAAACAGAGGCTTTACTTTAAAACAGTGAAAGAATTTAAAGAGGTAAGAACATTTTTGCTAAAGTAAACTGTCAAGTGTTCGGTCACCCATTTTTGGCTTGACTTGTGCATTAATATATGCGCAAGATTCCCTGATATGATGCTTACTGCACCATGTTCACAATGTCTCTTGGTGGTAATCTCCGCATCCTTCTTGGACTCTTGAATTTGATTCTGGAAATTCTTTTTTCATTGATAGACTAGCCTACTCCTCCATGTTACAGGGGAAGGAACATTTGTGATGAAGCAAGCTGTATATTTAGGTTTCCAAATGGGATCTCTTGAAGATCTATGGGCAGTTAGGTATTGGAGCAAAGAGGGTTGTGGAAATGCGTGTGAATAAGGGAGGGAATCCAGAGTCTCAGTAGTTATAAATTGCCTTTAGGAACTGGCCTTGCTTTCTAACCACTGTGAAAGTCATGTTTAACACTTTGTTAATTTAGCCTTTTCCAAACTTTTCATTATAATGTGTTTCTCTTAATTATTGCCTCCATGAGAATGAATGACCAAGTAGTGCTGCCAGGCAAAACAGTCATTTGGCTTCAGCATTTTGAGGAAAAACATCTTTCTGTAATTTGTTCTGCTTTGTGCTGAGACAGTTCCTTCCTGTTTTGGATGATATACACTAGGGCATAGGTACCGTTCAGCTAATATTCTGTTCAGCTCTTCTGACATACAGAATTTTACATCCTAGTTGCAGAAGTTAGGTGGATTTTTTTTTTTTAATAAAATAATTGATTTTTCTTCTACTGCCTTCTGAAGTATCTTCTACTCAACCTTGCTATCCTTAAAAATAAATGAAATCATGGTTGTGGTATTGAAACCAGGTGGTATGTACCATGTAAATATATTTCGTGACCCAGAGTTGTGCCCTTAACACTGACATTTTTGCAAACTGTCTTGTGAAGTTCTAGATCAGCTAAAAGTAATCTTGGTTTCAGATGTATTTAATTTGTAAGTAAAAAAGATTTGCTTTAGCTGCTTGTAACAACTTTACTGTGAGTGAGGGTGGTGAGACACTGGACAGGTTGCCCAGAGAACCTGTGTCTGCCCCATCCCTGGCAGTGTTCAAGGCCAGGCTGGACGGGGCCTTGAGCAACCTGGTCTACTGGAAGCTGTCCCTGCCCATGGCAGGGGTTTGGAACTAGATGATCTTTAGGGTCCCTTCCAACCCAAACCATTCTATGGTTGTATGAACTTCCGATGAATGGTCAAGCAGCATTCCTTTTGGCTTGAATATCTAATAAATGTTTAACGAATGAAAGTTTAATGAATATTACCATTTGAATACCATTATGGATGAATCAGAATTATTTTCAACTCATCACTCACTCCAGACTCCTTGGAGATCACTCAAAATAAAAGGGTTTAGTTTTGCTGATGTGAAGATGTAACTAGTAAAGAGCGACTGCCTCCTTATCTGTTTGATTTCTGTTAACAGGAATGCCGTAAGAATGAAATACTGCTGTCCAAGCTGAAAGCCAGTTCTTCTTGAAGAACTTCAGCTGGTGAAGTTTCTAGATGATTGTTCAGTCCATTGAATCTCTTCTGTGGGGTGACAGTTATAACTGCAATGTAGATATATATAGATATATATAAAATATATATATACACACAGCTGTAAAAGTGGGGTTTTTTTTCCAGTATGTATTCAGTTTTACATTCCTTCATCACTGGCTGTATTCTTCGTTATTGCCTCCACTGAACAGTAAAGAGTTAATGCAGTACAGTGAAATAGAAATATTGTCTAATTTTATTTATTTGGGTTTGGGTTTTGGTTTTTTTTTTTTCCCCCCAGTAAGAACAATGGGGATGTGTTTTACTTGGGTTTTAACACTGAATTAGGTCAAGATTCTGGAATAAATAGATATATACTGTGTAATATATCCAGCACCAACAAGCTGAGCCCTGCAGAGTGCAGTGGTTTGTTAATTTTGGCTAAAAATGCCACAAAATGGGATTCTTGAAACTTTCTTCAGCAGCTAATAACTTCACATTGTTTTCGTTTACACTCTAGCCATAGATAAGATTCCAAGGGATAAAAAATAACTTCTAATGGTTAACATATAAGAAAATGGAAACTTGCCTTGCATAAGTCCTGGTGTAAAATTATAGATCTATATTTTTATAAAGTTTAGCTGTTGTATAAATTTCTTTGAAATTTCATTTTTATATATAGAGAGTGTACTTGTTAAATTAATAGCTCCAGGAAAAAACACCTTAATCACTACGACTATCATTTTATGCCTGGCTGGGATAAAATCGGAGCCTGTGTCACCTGTAATATAGGAAGAAAAAGATTCAGACCTTCTGCTCCCATGAACTGATGTTCACCTTTGAAGACAACAACCTATTTACTCTGCTGAAGATTTGCTCTTGAAAGTTTAGAAACTTTGTGGAACACTTTCTGAAACATTTTTATATCTGTACATACAGTATTTTATAATTCAAACAGTTGCTTTTTGTACTTAACATCAGGATTTTGGACTGACTTCTTAATGTAAATCACATCTTCAGGAGAAAGAAGCCCCATGTTCTTTTTCACCAGTAACACTGATAACAGTGCTGTTTGGTTACTTTCTATGGCAGCGAATATAAAATAAAGAATGTTTGGAATCCAGTGACCTTCTGCTATCGTATTTTTAAGGTGGAAGTTGCTTTGGAAGCCTTAACATACTTTCTAATTACAAGTGCATTGAAAGATTAATTGTGTCATCATTCATTCATGTTTTCATGTGTCCACGGAATTGATAACATTTCTTTTTTTTAATCCTTTGTAAGCTTGATGTTCTGGTATTTGGCACAAACTACCAAAGGAGGTCCCTGGAATGTTTTATTTGTCTTCTGTAATTATCTGCTAAAGATACTCCCAGTGGAGATCGGACAAGCTCATCACACTGCAACACCTGGTTCCACTCCTTCTGAATACAACAGAAAGTTTGGTATTAGCACATGAATGTATGCAAACTCTGCGGCGTTGAAAATGGAAAACTATGGACATTTGTTAAGCCTTGCATAAGGAGATTGTTCTGTGCAGGTAGGATGCAGTGAGCTACCAGAACTGTGGTCAACTAGGTTCAACCCTCTCATAAACGAGACGATGGTTTTGTGGCATTCTGAAACACTTTTCCTGGACCTTCAGTACAAAGAAAACTTTTCTACTGATCTAGCTTGTACCTTGCTCCCCCACACTAGTTAGTGACTGGATATCTTTATTCAAAAAGTCAGTATTCCTAGAGTTAGTGAAATAGTGAAGGCAAAATTAGATGCCAAGCACCTTCAAAGAAGGAATACAATTACATTCAGAATTCCTCCAAAGAGGGACATTTGCACTGAATGCTACTTGCAGACTTTCTGTAGTCAGCTTTGATATTAGGAGACATTGTTTATGTCTACATACTTTGCCCTCTACACAAACTGTAATTCTCATTCTAATTTGTAAATTGAATAATTTAACTTTGGCACCAATATAACCTGTTTGTGAGTTCAAGCTATGATATATTTGTATATGAGGCACTTAAATAACCTGAATGTGCATATCAATTTGGGGTTTATTATTTTAATCAAAGTTGCTGTAGTATCAAGCAAAATCTCCTAGGTAGAGTAACTAAAGAATCTATGTGTAGAATAAATGGTGTGATTATTTGTTCAGTATAATATTAAATTTTATCCTTACCTCCTATAAACATAGTACCCTGGAAACTTCAACATGAAATATAAAACATTAGTTCCATTGCTTTGGCTGGGAGCTAGTGATTTTCACTAAGATACAAATCTGGGATTTGTGAAGATCCAGTTACTACTCCTCATAGAAAATAAATCCGAGTCCAGATGATAACTTACTGTAACAAGTCAATTTCTTTCTACAATAGGTGGAAATCCAGGGCAGGCAGATGCTACCTCTGCTCTCAGACCCCACTGTGAAAATCAGAGGAAAGAGGCCAGAGAAGTATGAAACAGTTACATCAGCTGTTCCTTGCCCTCTGTCACAGACTTGGCGGGTGGGGAGGTGGTGCCCTTTCTTCTGGTACCTGTGGAGGAACCAAAATGAAAGAGACACTCCTGCTAACAGCAAGCTTCATTCCTCCTCATGTGTCACTTAATGGCTGTGAGGCTTAACTGCTGGATCAAGCTGTCCTCCATCAGTTGTAGTGTGGAGGAACAAGTACACATCATGCTATGGCTATCTGGGGAAGGTGGGTTTTGGGAACTGTATCCAAGATGCTCTGATGCTATAAACGTGGCAATCCTGCCAAACAGAAACAACTGAGTTAGTTTTGGCTTTCAGTAAAATGATGACAGACAGCTCTTTGTTGAGGTGAAGGGCAGTGTCAGGAGGTAACTTCTAAGCAGAGTTCTGAAAGAAAGGAGGGTAGTGCTTTAAAGTGGTTATCTTCCTTTAAGTCAGTAAGCATCAATGCAAACCATACCTTTGCTGGAGATTCAAAGTCTTTTTGCATAGTTATTACATTAGGTTTTTGATGTACAAAATTAAAAGCATTTTTAATGCCCACATTTTGGTGACTGGAGCTGTGCAGCTGAAGCACTAGAATCTGGGAGTGTAGATGTACGTGTGGATGTAGTGTGCAAAGGACTATACAAACCTAGAGCAAGCAGAATCTGTCTTTATTCTGCAAGGGAGGAGCAAAAAGTTTCTCAGAATTTTACCTCAGTATTGCTGGATTTCTTGTGACTGCTTAAGGAGAAAGATCTTGCCCTGAATTCTTTTGGTGTTACCAGGCTTTTTAAAATAACATCTACAGGAGCTGTAGTAAAACTTTATTATTATTATTGTTCGATAGAGCCTGCTAAGAGCTTTAATTTGCATTTCAGTTAATTTAATGATTCTGATATGCTTGAATAGACTGCTGTAAAGTAAGACTGCTCTCCGCTTCAGATGTGAGACAGTCTCTGAACTTAAAGCATACACTTACCTTTTAGACTGTGACACCTTTCTTTAAATGCAGTTCCACAAGCACACTTGTAAAATACCTTTTGAGAGTGAAATCAATGACACACACCTAATCTATGCATGACAAAGCAGACAATCTTTTTCTTGCAATATATCAAAACAAATTGAGTACTGCTCCAAGTCACTGCTGCTCTGAATAAAAGAAAATCTTTGAAGGCAAATTAAAACGTGACCAGTATTTTCTTTAAGGGCTCTTCCCTTTTTCATCTTTATTTCCTTGAAAATTTACTTATTGAAGTGTGACCCTAGTGTGTAGTGTTTGATGGGGGAGAAATGTATGACATGCAAAAGCATTTTACTGTGTGGCCAAATAACGCGTTGTACTCTTTACTCTCTGGAGACACTGTGGCACAGGTATATCCAGCCATATAGGACGCAGTAAAACTTTACTGAAATTTCTTTAGAAAAATAAAATTACCTGCAGGAGAAAAAGTGCATTACTTCTTTTAGGTCCCAGTTTGTGTAGCTGCTGGTACTTAGGCAGAACAGAGAGCTGGAGTATCATGCTTTGCTGGTACATCCACCTCCTTAGAGCCAGCTTTGCTAAATTAGGCATGTAAGCAGAACTCATGTACAAGGTGATACACAAATCTCACCCATTTCGGTGATGGATGATAGACTCTTAGGATGGTCTTTTTATCTAAAAAAATGATGAACAGAAGAAGCCTGTTTATTTACACAGTGTCTGCGCAGCCATGGCTGTAGCTTCTGCCAACTCAGCCAGCTGGCATCGGAGCTCCCCAGGCTCTGGTCCCTGGAGCTCCAAGCAGGCATTGTGCCTCTTTACCCAGCAGTTCAGGCAGCGTAGGTGGCTGCTTCCCACCCAGCAGCTCATTCCTGTAATCAGCTGCTCCCAATACATGGTGTCTTGGTGACTGTGGTGTACAGTAGCTTGTGAGGTGTTCCTCACAAGGGTTTGTTAATACCTATTCTTGGGGTCAAGCCCTTCGTTGTTTTGCATCAATGTTCACGTAGGAGGGGCTTGGGAATTCTCATGTGAAAACAGCTATTTAGAAGGAGACACCTAAGTCTAATTGAAAGATGAGGAACTCCTGGGTACAGTAATAAATTGCTTGAAGAGCTTCTTTCACTGTGGAAGCATAGCATGGATGTTAGTCTCTTAGAGAGAAGAGCACAGAAGGTTATTAGCGTTTTCTGCTCACATTCATCTTCCAAAGCTCTTTGATTTCTGCACTATCTGTGGATTGCAACTGAGGCCTTAATTTCAGTTTAGCTGCAGGGTTCTCAGAGCCTTGTTGCAGGATATAGCAGTGCTTTTCTGCTGAGCAGAGGTCTCCAGTGAGTTTTTCTAGGAGTAGGTTCAGTGTTAGGAAATAAAATTTAAACTTCTAGTCCGCTGCTTGCAAGCAGAGATGAGTGGTGTAGTCCAGACTGGCAACTTCTATTTGAGGAAATAAATGACCGTACATCTAAGCACTGCCAAACCATGATTCTTTAGAATATCTGGGTTTTTTTAGATATTCAGGATATTGCATCATTCCCTTAGTTAACATGAGTTGTATTTTTCATGTTTTCCTTAGTCTGTCTTGAAGCCAAGGAAAACAAGGTGAGAATGTAAGATCTAAACTCTAATGCTTGAATTGCCAAAAAGAGGAATGCTTGTGTGCTTGATTTTTCTCTTTCGTCCTTTATTCTCAGTTAAAGTTGGAAGCTTTAATAAGAGTAATTATGGAAATAAAGTACCAATGGAGGCAGAAAATTATCCATAGTTCCAACTTTTTTTTAATCAAGGTTGACAACTACACAACAGTTAATGCTCCCATCTCACCAAGTTACTCGGTTTGGCACAAATCCACAGGTAAATCTCCATGCCCTCAGTGCAGGAGCCTGAGCATGGTAATGCCTTTTCTGGCTTTTAGTAGGAGCCAGCAACCAGCAGGTTAAGCCACAGCCCCCACACTAAGCTCAGACTCCATGTGATTAAAACCTAGATTTTAAATCCTGAATATATGCCACTGATCTTCTAAATGCAGACATGCACAGAGCCAGTGTGGGAAGCAGATTTTGTTAAGAGCTTTCTAGAGCTGCTGTAGCGAAATGAAAGCTCTGCTTGCTTCTTGTCACCTCTGGGTGAGCAGGAAGCCAGGCTGCTTTTGGGGGAAGCCTGTCATTCTGTAACAACTCCCTGCTGTCACAGATGCTTGGGTGGGCAGAGCACTGAACTAGTTATATTGAGAACTTCTCACAGTAAAATTACAGAGGCTCAGATTCACCTCCTAAAGAAGCTAAATTAATCTTTGTGGAGGTGGAGATTTAGATCAGTAGCCCTTCTACCAGTTCTGAAGGTAGCTGGAGACAGCCCTGCTGCACCTTCAGCATTTCTGTTAACACCAGTGCAAGCATAGAGCTACACCAAAGTGCACAGCAGCCTTCTGGCTTTATGGTGTTTTCTCAAGTCCCAGATGTTAAGCCATGGTAAAAAATGCCTTCAAAATCTGTGTCCCTTCTTGGAAGGGTTCCTCCAGTCAGCTGGCATGTATAGTTGGAACAACGCTGCTGCGTGCACAGAATGTGATGGGCCATTACTACAGTGTAGTAGGGTTGGTATGAGGTTTGCATGCAAGTCTTACCAGGCAAATGGGGTACACACACTCAAATTTGACCAAAGTATGATTATTGGAAACTTCAGGAGTGGCCACGTGCAGGAGATTTGTGTGCTTTCCAAGAACCAGTTTAAGATGACTTCTTCATTTTCTCCTTCCCTGTCACCCGTTTGGATTTTTAGGTTTTTGGGGACATGTCTATCTTGCATAAAAAATTCAATTCACTTGAAAAATTCATTAATGGTTCTGAAAAAGGCCTGCAGGTTTTAGTAACTTCTAAACTCCTACATATGTGTCTTCTGGTTTAATTAAGCCTTCAACCAGTAGTTTGAACTGTAGCTGTGTCCCTAACATATAGGGAAATTGGGATTTACAAGGGAAGAAGTTATTTAAATTGAAATTTAAAAGGCTGATCCACTATCTAACAACCCTTTGAAATCCTGTTATTAAAATTTCTCAATTTCCATGGAAATTGAAAGAAGCATCCTCTGCAAGGACCTAAGATGCACAGGTGGCTGTGGCTGCACACACACGGCAGAGTGTGAAGTACAGCAGTGCCTACTCTCGCCATGCTCATGTTAGTGAGACCAGTGAGAGTGGTTCTCTACAGGAACTGGAGGAACATGTGCTTTGAGGGCATTTGTTTAAACCACTTGTTCAGAAAGGAGCTGGAACTTGCACGGATCTAAGTTGCTCATGTATCTGACACAAAACTCAGTATGACATCACCAGGTAAATAATCGTTTTAGGCTACACTGTAGTAATCCCTGCTTTAAAGTTAAGCAAGTAAAGGCTGCATGATTTTTTTGTTTTTCAGAATACAAAATCTACTTGCTCTACCTCTCTGGCATGGCTGTTAAATACATCAGTCCCTAGCTCATGGAAATTCACCTGGCTGCTGTTGCCTGTGAGAGCCTGCCAGGATACCAAGACTTTGGTAGGAGCCTTGCGATCAGCCCTCTCATTGATGCGATGCCCATTAGGTTGGTAACTGTCAGAGATGAGGCTGAGTGTGATACGCTACAGTGAGCTCAAGATGCCAGTGGTGTATGTTGATGGAGCTGAAATTCATGACTTCTAGTCATTCTCTGCAGTTCTGCATTGTCTGCCTGAGGGTACGCTTTGGATCAAAGGGTTATTTAAGCAGCAGCAAACACAAAACTGGTAGAAGACAGCAGTGCAAAAGGTTAAACCTCAGCTTCAAAACTAGTTGTGATATTGCAGAGCCCCATCAGTAGCGCTACGATGTTTTGTCCTTACAGTAGCTAAACTAGCTTTAGCAGGAGATGGGATAGGGTCTGGGACTCCATGTCTGTAAAAGGCTGCCACAATAGAAATACTCAGCAGCCCTTCTCAAGTAAGGGGAGGAAACAAAACCCACTAGAGAAACAAACAGAGAGACTGGGCAGTATACATGGAAATACTTATCTTTTAATTTATTTATGTATATATTGCTGGGACATGAGTGTGAGATCGTGGAAAAACAATTTATGGCTTGATTTTGAGTTACTGGAGTTTCTGGAGTCAGAGCTGATGGCATCAAGACCTTTCTTACAGCAGCAGGAAGGTAAAGCAAGCTGACAAATTGTGCACTTCTCAGTAGGGTGATGAGCACAACATTTACGGTGCAAGGACCCCAGACAGTGCAGTACGGGTGATACTGACTCCTGCTAAGTAGCCACATGGTGCTGCCAGCAAACCTGATGATTGAACACAACATGTTTGGTGTTTGTAATACAGGCGCAGGCTTAGTTTTATGGTAGCATGAAATAATAGCACAGACAAGTCCCGCTTCACCCAGAGGTATCAGGTGTCTGTCTGGAGCTCACCTGGGTTGAAGAAACAGGGAGAGCCTGAGCCCTGCAGAGAGAGAGAGTACACTGCAGGTGAACACTCCATGCTAGGTTCTCCTGTGCAAGCGGTGAGAGCACACTTCCAGTAGCTCTGAATAATTTTACACTTGGCTCGAAAGTTTCATGTAACCCCAGGGGACATACGTAGCTGTCCTGTATTTCACTGAGACTTCCCTTCAAGGACTGTTGCTTGCTAGAGAACACACAGCCCTTCAATCATACTAGGGTTTGTTTCTGAGCTGCTTGTTCATTCATTTTAATTTCACATCAATTCAGCACTGATTGAATACAGCATATTTGTTCCCTTCCAAATAAATCTCAGAAATGAAGCTGGCATCCTGCCCATATCACAAACATTTCAGTACTGCTCAATTAGCAGTTCCCACTGGTGCCTCTGCTAATGAAGAGAGTGCTACAGAATGGCACCTGTAGCTGTTTAGATGAGATCAGTCCAGTTAGATTTGACAGTCATGGTATTAGACACAGACATTGGTTCACTCGCAGACAGTAACATGTTGATTCAAAGAGCAGACGGGAGGTATTCACTGCTTCAATCTTATTTGCCAATCCCTGGAGCAGGATATATGTATGTATTTCCAGGAGGGAACAGTAAACTGTCAGTAGATTTATATCCAAGTATCTTCCATCTTCTTTTTGATTGTTCCTAAATGCCCTCAGGTAGCTCTTGTGCATGAAAACTGTACCCATCATACGGACGTTTCCCTCAAGAAATCTCTGTATTGTGCAATAAAAGAATAATTTCCTACTCTGTGTCCCCTTTTATCTCTGCTTTACAAAAAAGTTCTTAAAGGCACTGTTGTAATTTTTGTTAAATGCCGTATAAATGAGAGGATTAAAGAAAGAATTGGAATAGCCAAGCCAAAGAATGATGCTTTTCCAGATGGCTGGGATGTTGCAGGAACAGAGGGGACTTATTAATTCTGTAATGAAGAAAGGGATCCAGCACAACACAAAAACTCCAATTAAGATGCCAACCATCAGAGCTGCCTTTTTCTCTTTCTGTTCTCTCCATGTTTCTCCATCTGTCTGGAAAGTGATAGCTGCATGACGAGCTGTAAACACCATCTGTGGTTCATGTGAAGCTTCCTTCACCTCAAAACAAAAGCAAACACAGATTCTTACTGAGACAGTTTGTTTGAGTGAAGTATTACTTTTAAATGACAGCACGACATCTGTGCACCTACCACTAAAGGCCCTAACTTCATTCCTTCCATGCTCAAAGAAAGAAAATGCCGCAGAGTGCCAAAATTACCAGACTTCTCATTACATTGGAAAATCTTCTGAGTGTGACTGACAAAGCTAAATAAATAGAGTAACCAATGCCATGTGTGTGGTGGAAATTCTTTTTCAGTTTACTTTACTGGATGCCTTGATAACTAGTGGGAAATCAGGGTGGCAAGGAAGGCTGACAAAGGTAACAAAGGCAAGTGCCTTCTGCCCATCTCTAACCTGGACTCTCTGACGCTGCTACATGACCTTTAGGATTTCTCATGCCTAAATCATAAATTAGTTTCATTTCATCGCAGGCCCTTTGGTTCACTTCCCTATGGTATTAGGGAGGGACCTGCCACAAATGCCTGCTCTTAAAGCTATTTAGCCTAACTGCCTGGACGCACAGCTCAGAATCCCAACTCTGGTGAGTGCAGGAGCTTGGCACTACCACTTGTTCTGCAGAAGGGACAAAGCATACCCCAACAAACTATGCTAAATCTGCAGGATATTTTTCCATCAGAACTTTTTAAATGAAAGAACAGGATTTCAATTAAAGGAAAGTTTTAAGAAATGTGTCTGATCTTTGGAAAATACCAATAGTCCATTACCCCCCTTAAGAAAAAATACCATAAATGCCTGAAATAAAACTGAATACTTCGGAAATATTTCAGTGGAAAGTAAACCCATCAAGAAGAGCCCCTTATGGAAAATGGAACTTGGGTGTCTTCTGCTCCTCCTTGACAGAGGCTATCTCATCACAGGCACTTCTCCCTTGGGGAGAGGGACAGATCGCACCTGCTGCTGCCTGGTCAGTGCCAACATGGTATATGACAATGGAAGCATAAGGATGCACCTGCAATGATGCACCCTTAGGCCCTGTGCCACCATTTTGAATTAGCTCCTAAAATACTCTGGTAGTAATCAACAAAAAGCTTTGCTGGAAAAGCAGCATTTTCTGGTCCCTCTTTTCCCTGTTCTGTCACCTGTCCTTTATTTCAGTCAGATCTAGTCAGTATTCTGACAAAACCCATATTCTATTAACAGAAAAACATGGTTTCAGCCACCTTCAGTTCAAACTCTGGCTTGAGGAGAAGTTACACAGGCAAGGAGAAAACTTCAGCTACTCCAGGCTGTCGACGGTGCTTCTTGTCTTCTCTCTCACTGACGGCAATTCATTCATCTATGCAGTGAGTACAGCCCAGTGCTCCAGGTGGCAGTGAGGCTGTGGAAAACAGGTTCTGGGCACAAGTTATTCTGTGCTCAGTCTAACCAGAAAAAGATACTCCCTTGTGATTTTAATCTGAAGATTAAAGTATCTGCGAGTTTAAAGTTCTGCCACTTGCTTCAGTTATGAAGACAGTGCAACAAAATAAACAGTTTAAGGATACAACCTGAGGCTCTAAAATTTGCCTGAGTGATAATACACAGACACTGCAAGACTTTGTCATCACTCCGAAGACAGCTTGTTGTTAAATCAGCTACATATTCCATATGCACTTGCCACCTTTGTGCAAGCTTTATAATAGATGGAGGGCTTCTATTTGATATGAGCACAGCAACTCAGAGAGGGAAGCACTGGCAAAGGCTGAACAATCACTCTTCAAGATGGATATCCCTGTCTTCACCCTCAGACATGAGACATGGCTGCAGAATGTATGAGCCTCAGATAATGGAGGAAAATGAAAATCACATCTGCCCTTACAATTAAAATGGGACACCCCTCATGTAGCAAGGATCACACCATTTGTCTCCAGAAAGACTTGCTCTGCACATCCTTAATCACACTCTGCAAAAGGGATGAATGTATAACACGAGGACAAATTTGTGACAAGCAACCCTGAAAGATTACGTCTTAGCCCTGAGGAATAGCTACATAAGTATGCCTTTTGGGAAGAGCCACACAAAGGACTTTGTCACTAGCACTGGGCATGGTTTGGCACTATATTTAACCTTCAACTCTTACTCAGAAGATAGAGCTTGCAGTGTGCCATATCAAATTGGAGCCTTTTTGGTACGTAAGGTTTTAGAAGGCTTGTAACTGAACTGCAGAATTTACTTGTAGCAACTCTTTTATCACCTAATTACATACCACAGGAAAAAGTAATTTAATTTATTTTTATAGAAGATACGACCATCCTTAGGTGTTTTCCCTAATGGAACATGTATTTACAGCCTGGCCAAGCTCCTACTGAAATCAGAGTAGTTTTCACAAACCACTGGTTGTTAGATCAGGCCTCTGAATACCAAACAGCAAGTGAAAATAGATCCTGGTATTTTTTGTAAATTACAAGACAGTAGCCAGCTTCCTATCTACAGACTTTCTATTTTCTCTTTATCATAGCTTTATTTTATTTTTTTTTCCCAATTATTTTTTCACTAGTTCTACTTGGGAATTCTGAACAATGTTGTAGTAACAATAATAATAAAGTGCAAATAGCAGCCTGGTGCTTTAGGAAAAATAATGGGATCTCTCATCGAACCTTCCATTAAATAAACTGTGTAAATATCCCTGGCAGACTGGAGATATTTTGCTTTAATTTTCCGTAAGAAGTCCTTTGAAAAGGACACATAACATGGTCTTGAAAAGGTAACTAGTGTCCCTGCTGAGCAAGGTCCTTCAGCCTGTGCCTTGAACAATCATATAAACCGTGGAAGCTGCAAGAAAGTTCAGCTTTCCATTATCATCAGTATCTAATGCTCACCCCCTATGTTGTTTCTAACTGGACAGCCGCACATGCTGTGAACAACCCTTACTCAGTTGGCTCTCCGTCAGGCTCACCCACCATGACACCTGCCTCTCAGGCATTCCCAGCATGAGGTACTGTTCCAAGTGCCAGCCCTGGCATGTGCCCTGCCACTTGGCAGACCTGTGATCCACTGGCCAGCTGCTCCTGGCTTACACTACCACAAAAGGGATCAAACTTCACAGAGGGTTTCTAGTGGGGCCCTGTGCTCAGCACTCCTGTGCGCAACGCCCCTGTTAATGTGCCAGCTTTGCAGTTCTGTGCCCCTCCCTGCCTCAACTCAACTACTCAACTGCTACAGGACTGCCAGCATCTGCAACGCAGATGTCTCTCCCAGCAGGGATTACAGTTGCTCTTACTCACCTCCAGCCTGGGAAGCACTGCCAACCTTTGGCACTGGCTGCTGAAAACCCTCTGATGTTACTCAGATCGACCACTGCAGGGCACTCAGAGAGAACACTGACATAGATGCAGAGGGCACTTCGCACCCAGAGTTGACAGAAGAAAACTGTTCCAAGGGCAAGCATGACAGGTGAGCATTCTCAGAGACGAAAGGCAGCAAAGAAAGTAGAGGTAGGAGAGATATTAAGGGAGAAAGAAATGGAAAATTAGAGTGAGTTGATGGGCAAAACAAGTGGAACAGAATGTGCCCCATAAGAGAAAAGGACAGAGCTGACACAGACAGCCTAATAACCCCTGCATGTGGAGAAGCAAAGCTGCATCACCTCACCAGGTTTGCCACATACTTTGGCAGTGTTATCGTCGTGTTTTCATGTCAAAAAAAGTCCTGTTTCTGTAAGGTTAAATGAGATCAGCATAGAACTTGGTGAGTAAGTCTCTGTCTTTTAAATAAAGAAAAGTGTGAAGAGGCAGGAATGCCAGCTCCCTTGATCCATGGGTTCATTTAATGCATATGTCTGCAGCTGGGCATCAGCTTTTCCTTTAGGTGAGGAGCAGAGGTTTGCATCTGAATTAAAGGTCTTTTTATTTAAGCCAACAAATGAAGCTGCTGGGACAATGTGGAAGGTTGCCACTAGACACTGATTGCAGATTCAAGAATCACTGTTATAAACGAAGTTAGTATGTCTATCACTGCCAGTACAAGAAAGATGAACTTGAGCTTTTGCTTGAGCATTTGCTGGTGTTGGAATAACAGCTACAATGTCAATTCCTCCAAAATGGAGATTCAGCTCACACTGACAGGAACATTTTTGTCAGTACAGCCTAAACTAGCTCCTAGATACTACATCAGTAAAAAGCACTCACCTGCCAGCCTAGCTGTGCCCACGCAAGGGATTTGCAGACAGAACTATGACAATTAGGAGTCAGACTCTTTCTTGTTAAACTGACACAACCAACAACGTGTATCTGTATAGGCTAAAACTTCAGCAGCAATGCCTCAGCTCATTTAGCTTCCCAGAATCTTAGATTCCAAGCAACTAGTCCTGTATGAGTATGTGTGTATGTAAAACACCAAACATGCAAATCCTTTACAAATATTCAGCTAGCTCTTGTGCTTGGGAAGATTATACATTAACTCCAAGCAATACATTAGTCATACTTAAAACAACTTGGAAATTTAGTGCAAACCAGGGGATGAAGGCCACAGGAAAAAGAACAAAAAGTAATGCCACTAGAGGAGACATCCTCATCTTTTCTGACACATTTTGCGCTTTCACATGGAAGACAGCTTCATAAATCAGTTTATATTAAAAACATCCTCAAGACATTACAATCCAAATCTGCAAGTCTAACCCCATATAACTGCCAGTGCTGTCACCTTTTGCTACAATCAGGGGACACAACCCACAGATTTTTTATCTGTCATCATAATAACATGATTCTTACCATGAATCCAAACCAAAGTTAGAGGGATTCAGCAGAGGAGTGAGACTCTGCAGGATTAAACCCAACTGAAGGATTCCATGTCTCTTTAGGTATCTCTAACATCCACACAGCTCATGTTTTGTCCAGGAACTGGACTTAGCAAGTACAACAAGCAATCACAAAAACATACTGTAAAGAAACATTTCCACAGGTAGGAGTGAGAGTAAGAGCACGTGACAGAAAACCAGTTTACAGAGAGCACTACCAAGCACCCTGGCAACATCACATGGGTCACAGCGTCATCATGCAGAGAGCTTGACTTAATGGGACACAAGGGGTCAACTCCAACCCTTTTCCTGCCCGCTAGCTGTATCCCCAAAATGAATGAGACCTCCCACATGACAAGGGCTCTGTGGGATTACAGGCGATGTTTGGGATAAGAAGAAGGACATGTTTTTTAAGACAGCTGGTAATTTTACAACAGAAACAATTGCTTGTTGCTTCAACACTGCAAGGAGCAGTATGTCCCCAGTATTCAAGGTAATTTAGCCCAAGTACATAAATAGTCTAACTTGCTGGTTAAAATCTACCCAGATGCTGATAGATACTACACAAATGCATACATATTTTTCTATAGCCATGCTGGTTGAAAAATGTGCATGCATTTACTCTGTACACAACCTAGGAACCTGATTCTGTATCAATCTACTCCACTAACACTGTAAAATGTAAAGAGGAAAAACCCCAAGGAATGGCAAATTCAGACTAAAGACACGACTTTTAAATGGCTCTCTAGACAGGTGAATGCATCTGTCACTTACTCCTATGGCACACTTAAGAAAAAAATGAGAATAACGCTCTTCTCCGACAGTGGTGCTTTTTCACTAGCTAACAACTGCTCATGTCGAGTCTGTAACAGAGCTAAACTCACACGAGAGCCCCACGACATGTCTCAGCCACTGTGCTGAAACCACCAATGCAGGGGTGCCAGCTGGGAGCAGATGAGAAGCAGAAGCCCAGGTGCCTGGGTGAAGCACTGGGGACTCTCTTTCCCATTTTCCCCATGCTTACCTGGGCAGCCTCGGGCAAGGGCACCACGGCGTTCTTCCTTCGGCCCCACACACGGAATTTGGCCGCCTTGTAGATCTTCCAGTAGACAAAGAGCACCACGCAGAGGGGCAGGTAAAAAGCCCCGCCAGTGGAGACGATGGTGTAGGAGGGCTCCTGGCTGACCTGGCAGCGCTCCTGCTCAGGGCTGTACGTCTCCCCCCAGCCAAAAAGGGGGGCGAGTGAGATGGCAGCGGACAGCGCCCAGGTGAGAGCGATCATAACGTTGGAGATGCGGCGGCGGGTGAGCAGTGTGTACTCCAGGTGGCGGGTGATGGACCAGTAGCGGTCCAGGGCGATGGCGGTCACGTTCCAGATGCTGGCCGTGCAGCACAGCACGTCGAAGCAAACCCACACGAGGCACAGTGCCCGTCCCAGCCGCCACCGCCGCTCGGCTGACAGCTCCTTCACCAAACTCAGCGGCATCACCAGGGCTGCCACCAGCACATCCGACACTGCTGTGGAGGCCACAAGATTGTGGGGCACCCGGTGGAAAGCTTTCACTCGCAGGATGGTTGCCAGCACCAGCAGGTTCCAGAGAAAGGTGGCCACGGTCAGGAGTGCCAGCAGGGTCAGAATGAGGACGGTGAAGATGGAGAAGGGCTCCCGGCCCCTCCACGTGCTGCTGCTCACCAGCGCAGAGGTAGCCGAGGAGGCGTTGGTGTCCACGAAAGCTGATGAGGAGTTGGCACCCATGCTGGCCTGACACTGACCCTGTGGGGTGCAGGTGCTCAGAGTCTCCGCTGTGCCAGGGACCGGGCTCGGCCCCTCTTACACCTGCACACGAACACTCTTCCCCTACCCAGGCCGCCTGCCGCCCCAGCGCCGTCCCTAGCACCGCTGACAGTGATCGGGAGCTCACACCGCGCCTCCCCTCAGCAGCCGCCAGCCATGTGCCGCCTCCTCAACGCAGCCCGCACTCCCCCGCAGTGGCGTCGCCGGTCACCCGCGTCCGCCCGCGCCCGACGCTCCTCACGCCAATACCGGGAGGCTCCGTGCCGGCGAGGAGGGTCGCTGGGGCCGCGGCGAGGGGCGCGCACGG
>JANHGB010050665.1:0-13190 GCA_026283785.1 Coracopsis vasa | reverse complement strand
CCTCTGCCCACGCAATGAGTAGGCTGGGAGGGGACACAGCCAGGACAGAGGACCTGGACTGACCAAAGGGATGTTCCAGGCCGTGTAACCTGGTGCTTGCCAATAAAAACTGGGGTAGAGGAAGATGGGGGTTGGGATTTTTGGCATCTATGTGGGCTATGATTGCTCAGGGACTGATTGGGTGTTGGTCTGCCTGTGGGAGATGGTGAGTGGTTGCCTTTATACCACTTTGGGGTTGTTTTTTTCCCTTTCTTTTGGTTATAAAACTGTCTTTATCTCAAGCCACAAGTTTTTTCCTCTTGGTCTTGATATTGTTTCCTCGGTCCTGCTGGGTGGGGGAAGTGGGTGAGAGGCTGTGTGGGTGCTTAGATGCTGGCCAGTGTCAACAC
The DNA here is from genome assembly GCA_026283785.1 of Coracopsis vasa. Lineage (NCBI taxonomy): Eukaryota > Metazoa > Chordata > Aves > Psittaciformes > Psittacidae > Coracopsis > Coracopsis vasa. Next base: position 12,801 of record JANHGB010050665.1, on the reverse strand, counting down.
ACAACAAGCTGGAAGAATAAAATTGTAGGGTTTCTGTTGCATACATCCACTGGCTTTTATTTATTTATTGGGCCAGCTAATTGTCTGCATACCCAGCGTACGATAACAGGTACCTGAAGTATGACACACTGATTTAATTCAATTTTTGAAGTCCAGAATTTGACACTCTGCCTTTGCACAGTGTGTAAATCATCAAAAAGCCTATACAAGCTAGTTAATGGCATCATTCAGAAGTTTTATTTAAATGTAGATAGACAACATTGAGGGCCTTAAACTGGTGTAAAATGTCAGGAGGCTTCTCCACTGAGATGCAGTTTGATTAGTGCTATCACAGTGAGTAAAGATCTTTATCTTTTTTTTCCAAGAGCCTCTTAAGGCTTTCTGCAACCATCAAATGCTCACATTAATTGAAGGTGCTCTGTAAAGTAATAAGCAATAATTTCTGGGCTAGGGACCACAGGGCAAGGAATAACCTCTGAAACTCATCAAGGGTGAGAGAAATGAGCCTTTTGGACCAAGCTTAGGCATTGTGTCATGGAACAGTGATAAATGTCAGCTATCTTTCCCCTCAGAACACTATTTGTAAAGGAAATTGTGAGTCATTTGAAGCAGTAATAAAAAGGAAAGGAGCAGACAGAGCCCTTAGGACCTTCACAGCTGCCTGACTGGTTTGCACAGTGCAGCTGGCTGCCTGGGTCTCCTTTTGTGGCTGTATCAAACCCCTGCTGGGTTGGCTGGTTTAGGCAGGGAGTATAGGACGCTCTTCTGCCATTAAGTCATGTGTTATCCTGAAAACGTCATCTACTGCCATTGTATCACCTCCACGTAAACTTGCAAGAAGGTCCTGGAAAGAAGCAATGCTGAAGTAAGGACAAGTGAAGATTATGCCTCACGCCAAATATATTATAATATTTATTAAAAATGGTTCTCTTGCCAATTGATTTGTGGCTTTTTTTATCTTTCAATATATGCTGGTTTTATTCTTGCAGAAATAAAGAACAACAGCAATATAATGATAAAATATCATCCCAAATTCTGGACAGAGGGGATTTATCAGTGCTGCAGGCAGACAGAAAAATTAGCACCTGGCTGTGAAAAATACAGTCTTTTTGAAAGCAGTAAGTACATATGTTTTCACAAGAAGTTGTTTTGGCATGTTTTTCTGCTTTTTTATATGATCCCATCACCACACCTGAATGCCCTAGATATTAGGCAAATTTACAGAGCAGAATGAATCACTAATACTGTGCCTAAAGTAAATCAAAATGTTTGTTTCATTCCCAAGCATTTTGTAAAAACGAAATTACAAAATCCAGTAAATTATCCTTGTGAAAATGTTCATAGAAAGCTGAAAGGTTTAATTGAGATTGCTGAATTTCACTTGATTTGTTTTTCTAATGTGGCACTTATTTGACCAAGTGTTTACCGCAGACTGAGGATAAAACCTAATGGTGAAGAACAGTCAGCTAGAAATCCTTGCCAGCTCCTCAGTTGTAATAAATAATTTATACATACTAATGAAAAAGAGTAACAATTGTGTTACTCTAGGGTGTTACTATTCAGTGTTCTTACATTAGTGTAAAAATCATACAAGAATGCTTAATGTATTTACAGATACAGGACTGAATTTTCTTACAGGTTTGTAAATGTCCATATGCTGAAACTTGATGTTCCTATGGAAGTCATGGTCCATGTATCTTTCAGCATTCAGATCACAAGCTCTGCTTGTTCAGCAGCAGATGCTGTAGCATGCAGCGTGGCCCTCACTTGCAGTATCGTCCTACATAAGGATAAAATAATTATTTAGTCCTAATTTAAGGAAAATTCCATAATAGAAAAAGAAATTGAGCCATTGCTTACCTCCCAGTGAAAATGGTGATGCCCAGATGATTTCCTGTGTCCGCAGCTTAAACGGCAATGGTGGGGACCTGTGGATTTAGTTGCATTAAAAGACTTGAAGAATAAACAGTGGCTCATTGCTGGCCTTATTCAGCAAACATGAAACATGACATATAGCTTGACCTTTTAAGTGTGGGGTAAAAAAGCTGTGCAGGACTGAAAAATACTTCTGGATCTGAGAGAAGTAATAAAAAATATACATACAACTTTTATGGCTTATTTAGCAAAGCAAGGATCAGGAGAGTATTATTTTTTTAGAAGAACAGATGTTAATGGGAAGAGAGCTTTAGATTGTCATGGTGGCAAGAGCGCTGCTTCCTTTTCATATACCTTTTTTTTGGTCTCTCCCCCATTTTTTATTTCTTATGTATTTCTGCATCTGAGGGTTGGTTCAGGGATCTCTGTGGAACATTCTCGTGTGTCACAGACTTTGCAAAATCCATGGTAAATGTAGCCTTTTATTTATTTTAAAATTTATGGCTGAATAGATAGGCACAAATCCTTTCCTGTGCTTTGTTTCTAGGTGCAATGAGATTGCCCTCTCCAAAGCCAGAAAAAAGCGTGGTAAGTAGGATCTTTAAAATGTTGAATAGATAATTGCTGCTTTTTGAGATGGAGTTTAAATTTCCCGAGATGCCCTCAGTATTCTGGAGCAAAGGTCTATTTCTGTATATGTCAATAGGCATCATGTTCCATCTCAGGGGGGAAAAGATCCCATTGAAATTTAGCTGCGCACCTATTAGCTTTATCTGTACTGCTGGTGGTCGGAAAGTGAATGCCAGCTGGTGTTGCCCTTTACTGGCAGTTGTGGGGCTGCAATGTGAGGCAGCCCCGTGGATGGCACCCAGGTGATTGATGGTCTGCTGGTTTGCACTGGTGTGATGGTAAGGGTGGTGGGGTGGAATAATGAAGACGAGTGGGATCATAACAGTGTTGGGTCATTTCCAGCGACGGCCTCCACCACCTGCTCCTCCAGAGGAAAATGGGAATGAAGAGGAGGAGATAGTGGTAGCAATGTATGACTTTGAGCCTACAGAACACCATGATTTAAGGTTAGAGAAAGGTGAAGAATACACAGTGATTGAGAAGAATGACCTTCACTGGTGGAAGGCGAGAGACAAATATGGGTAAACATGAGTTCCTTATTTTTCATCATAAAGTTTATAAGGCTATCTCCACTTTGTAGTTTTTGTTGGCACATAGTCAATATAGAACTGTATTAGACCCCATTTTAGATCCCAGCCCTGAAATCTCATCTGTATCTTTATTCCCACATAGAAACCAATTTAAAATAGTGTGGTTCTTGATAGGTTATGGGGCCTGTGTGCAAAGACTGTTGCAGACCTGAAAGCTTTTCCCATTATATTTCCTGTCAAGCTTTATGGTTTCCCAATTAAAGCATTAGCCAGCCTGCAAAACCTTGCTAGACTAGTACAGTACTCCCACTTCCCTGGGGAATGGCTCATTAGGGAGCAGTATGGTTAACACTCAGCTCAGCAGGCTCCGACTTCCAGACTTGAATAATCATCATCTTATTTAATAGCTGGATCATTAGGGGCAATCTTTAAATGAGTTGAGAGAGAGTTGTAGTGAGATGCCTGAATGACTACAACTTTACATTCCCTAGATTAAGATTTTTATTTTTTTTTTCCCTGTGGTTTTAAAGGTGGAAGCTTCAATATTTTTCAGGTCCCTGTTGCAAAATGTTGGGGGTAATTGCAGGTTACCAGGCTGTGGCAGGCTCCAAACATGTTCCCAGTGAATGACTGGGACCTCTAAGAGCAGAAGTGGCAGAGCAGCAGAGTGTTACTCTTTTTCACCCTTCTGTTTGGTTTCCTTGTGCACTTCTGCTGCCTCTAAGCCCACTGAAAGTTAATGTGGAAATGCTGATGTGGAGAATTAGTTTCTGTATATTCAGTAGTAGAGTGGGTGGGTCAATAATGAATTACAGCAGGAGACCTCTGCATGTCGTGCAATTTTATATGTTTTGAATCATTATATATATATAAATAAATATTTATTTTTAGGAAACAAGGATATATTCCAAGCAACTATGTAACAGGAAAGAAGTCCAACAATCTTGATCAATATGAGTAAGTGAATACTTGAATTAAAATCTGGAAGGCCATAAAAAGGAACCTGTGCTTTAAGAATGACAATGTATTTTTGAAGTTTTGAAAGCAGTTATTTACATATAACAGCAATTTTCTCGGATACAAAGCTATTTGAAATGGGCATATACTTGTTCTAATTCTCCTCACTGATTTTGCCATGATTTATAATGTAAAAACAAGTAAGTGAGATGGCCATCAGGCATGTATTTTTTTGGACTATTGTTATTAAAGCAAAAAAACCTCTCCTAATACCGTGATAGACAAAGGGAAACTTTAAAGGAAATTAAACCATTAAGTGTGTTGAACATTAGGTTTCTTTATATTAAAGTGACATGTTAAGCCAAGGTGTATGGCAGTAAGATAGTAGAATAGAAAACAATGGAAATCACTCAAACATAACAGATCAGAGACTTTGGAAGGCAGTTCCAGTTTTCAAGGAAAGGTATCATTCACTGCAGTTTAAGTCTCAGTGTACATATGCATATAACTTATCAGTTATTAAAAATCAGCTTTTTTTTTAAAAAAAAAGTAGTTATTTTAGAGCATCAGGATAAAATTTAATAATGTAATCTCCAAGTCAGTTGTTCTTGATAGTCAAATTTCAGTACAGCATAGATTGTCGTGCCTCAGAGCTTAGAACGTATTTCATGACTTAGATAAAAGGAAAATGGAGCTGTAAGGAAATAATAATTAAAACCAGTTTACAAACCCACATTAATAGCTTCAAAGCTCTACTCTCATCCATGTATGGCTCCTACTGTTGTGTTTTGATAGAAGGTAGAATTTCATGTGGGATTTTGCCCCCAGCTTTACTAGAGGGAATTCCTTGTTCTTTGTTGCTTTCTCATCTTAGAGGCTCTGGCTATGAGTCCTGCCCTGCTCTGGGCTGGGCTGCAGGGCTGGCAGAAAGGGAAGGAAGTAAGTAACTGAGCTGCCTTATCTGGTCCAGCCATTTTGTGCTTACCACCTTGAGGCTGTAATTCTGAGTCACTGCACAGTCCAGGGAGCATTACTGCAGGTTATCTACTAACTGCAGGAAACCACTAGCTCTGGAACAGCAGAACTTGATTAGAGGCAGCTGTGCCACTTCCCTGCTTGGTTACCACCGTGACAGCATAGCCCCAGATCATTGCATCACACCATTTGCAAGCAGTGGTTTTTTTCCTTTTTATATTATTTGCTGCAGCTGGCTGAAATGTCAGTGCTTCTGTGGCTGCTTTAACCTGCCCATGCAGCACAGAGCTCAGGATGTCCAGCTGTGACATTTGATTCACTTTCCACCTCCTCTTTGGTGGGTGGGTTGTCCCTGGAGAACCAGAACCATGAAGTTACTGAATGAAGTAGGAGTCTAGCAGGCAGCTCTGCACGTGGCTCAACTGGTGTGCAGGTAGCTGCTTACCTGCCTTTGGGCTGCTGTTCAGAGCAAATACTGCCATCAGCCTGCATGGGTTTGAGAAGTTTTTGCCAGTTACCTGAGCTTTATTGCCTTCTGTGGGCTCTCACTGGATTTGTTTCAGGGCATTTTTATGGGATAACTGCACAATGTAAAAGAGACTGATCCTTTTGCACAGTAACAAAGGAGCAAAGTTCAGTTCTAGACCTTCACTTATCATAAAACTGTTGAATATGTTGCTTTGTAATATTTTGCTTCAAGCAGTTTAGGTAAATCATGCACCTTAAGAAGTTTTGGTTACTGATGTTGTGTTTCAGGTGGTACAGCAGAAACTTGAACAGAAGCAAAGCAGAGCAGCTCCTCAGAAACGAGGTGAGCTCAGCAGCCTTGCAGTATTAACCATGAAATTCACATGAAGTGGCTTCTCCTATTAAAGCAGAGGCTTATTTTGGCATGTGTAAATCACAGAACGAGTAGAAGAGACATGCAGCTTAAAACCACTTGTACAAAACTGTCTATGCTTGCATTTTAGGATAAAGAAGGTGGTTTTGTGGTGAGAGATTCAAGTCAGCCTGGCCTGTATACAGTTTCCCTTTATACAAAATTTGGAGGGTGAGTTTCTGTGGCTGCTCTGTGCACCTTATCTTGTCCGAATCCATTTGCGTCTGTATCCAAATCCGTGGGCTGGGGGTAAAGCCCTGGATAGAGCTCAATAAAGAAACAAGGCTGCTGTGATAGAAATGACGGGTAACTACAATGAGCTTCTTGATTCCATGGTTAGATCACGTTGGGTTTAACCTAGGGTAGACCGGAACCTTCACCCTAAGAAGGTCTTGCTCTCCTACTCTGTGTGATTTCTTCCCTTCTGCCAGCCCACGTATTTGCATCAATGTGTGGTGAGCTGGATCAGGGAACTTGCCAGGCTGAAAATGAACCTTTTGTGCGTTAATCTTCAACTTTGAGCACTGAGATGAAGGCGAATCACCAGTGCTTGGGATCCCTGATATTCAAGTGTGAAGTGTGAGGCATTGGGGACCCACGCTGGCCCTTGTCGTTTCCTGTTCCTAATCAGTGCACCTCTCTTAAGTTCTCAACAAATAGCATTGTGCTATTGCTAATTGTTATTATTGTTGTTACTATTTTTCCAGAGAAGGTTCGTCAGGAATAAGACACTACCACATCAAAGAAACGGTGACGTCACCAAAGCAGTACTACCTCGCAGAAAAACATCTCTTTAACTCCATTCCAGAAATAATTGATTATCATAAACATAACGCAGCAGGTAGACGACTTGGATTTTTTCTGTTACTTAGGGTTGATTTGAAAAGGAATGTGATGTGGTTTAGGGTTTTAATGGAATAAAACCCTAAAAATGGATTTTATAGATACTTCTTTCTCAGGAAAGTCACGAGACACTGCATTTTCACACTTTTTTCAATATAGGCAGTTTTTCTTTAAACAGAAAGGTTTTGTGTGTGTGTATATATGTATATATATAAATAAATGTATGTTACAGCTATTATTCTGTTACTCTGGGGACAGTATCAAGTGAGGGAAAAAGCGGTCATATAGCTCCACATAGTGTCTCTATCAGCTGCCGATAACCCACAGCAGATGGAGAGGGATGGTACTTTTCCAGAATACTCTGCAGGCACTAGCTTTTTTCCTACTGATCACCTCTGCTTAAAATGATCTAACCTTCCCAAAGAGCAAACAGATGAGGAGAACAGTAATGTAGTGTTCAGTAAATCCCTAGAGATGGGTCTTTGTAAAGGTTGGACGCTTTAGATCTGTGGCTGATGGCTAATGCTGGTGTCTGCCCACTGTATGATGGGGAGAATTTAGGAATTGGGTTCAAGGCACAGATACTAATATAGTATGTTTTTTTTTTCAAGTCCAGTCTGTACATAAATTTCCTTTATGAGCTGTAGTTTCCAGATGTTTATATCAAATTCTTATGACCTAGCATTTCCTGTTGATATTCTGGCAAATGCCTTTATAGAAAATATGCTCCAAAACCGTAACCCTGCTTTTCATTTATTTTAGCTGATTTGACTACTTCTTTTTAACTGCTTCATTCCTTTTGTCATATCAAGTTCTGACAAGTAATTCTGGTAGCATTCATTTATATATATAAAATCCCTGTGTGAAGCTGGTGGAATTTATATGTGTGAAACAGAAATGACCAAAAGTAACATTGTGACTTCTAGATAATCTTTCTGATCTAATTTATGAAGAGGGTCCTCAGCCTTTATTGGGCTGAGCATAACTAAGCGTAACTGTAAAGCACAAATACATATGTGTATATCTGTATCCCTCTCACCAGTAAGGAAGATATAACAAGTTAGATGCAGCGAGTGTTCCTATGTACTTCTCATAGCAACTTTGAATAGTCAAAATAATAGCAAAAAATATGGCCAAAGCTATATATAATAAGCTTATTGTTAATCAGTGTTGAACTTTGCAGTGAGCAAGTGGCTGATTTGCTGCCTGGTGCTATTTCAGAAGTTAATTCTTGAATTATCATTGAATCTCAGGTCTTGTTACTAGGCTGCGTTACCCAGTGACCCCAAAGAAGACGACAGCACCAACAACGGCAGGATTCAGCTATGGTAATGGCATGTTATATTCATGTACATGTATATTTTCTAATGATTTTATGTATGTTAAGATGCTACAATATTTTCTAAAAACTTTTGAAGACTTACTTTTGTACTGTGATTTGCTGTGCTAACTTACATGGGTCCAAGTTGTATCTTTGAGACCCTTGAAAAGAGGATTGGCATGCCAAGGCATCATGGCTGGTGGTATGCATGTGGTGCCAAGGGCAGAAGTGAGGAAAGGCATAACATATCATTGGTGCTTCAGGGGAATTTGGCATCTTCTTCCATGCTTTTGTGGGCACCTTGGGCCTCTGCCTTTGACTCCTTCATAAGCCTCCAGACTTCTGACTCAATCTTGGCCCTTTGGTCTTTGTGGAGGGGTTACTTTTTTCTATACATAAATTTGGAATAACCTGTTTTAAGCATGGCCCATCAGGTGATGTGAGCAGCTTCTACACGTTGGCACAACTTTCTATGATGGCAGCTTCTTAAAGTCAAGTCTGATAATAGTGGTATATAGTTACTGACCTCAGGAAAGCTTGAGTTTTGCCTTCTGTGTTGTTCAGAAGCTGTTTAAAGGTCGTGTCTGCCTAAAGGTTTTTTGATTCTTGAGGTATAGAAGGGTTTAGTTTTAAGTTAATTCTAAGACATTTTCTCCCTAAATTCCCTAGGTTGCTAGTAATCCAGTTTCCCTCTTTCTGATCACCTACCAGTTCAGTTGGTTCCTTAATACGGGAGTCATGGACACCCATTTGGTTTGTTTTACAGAAAAATGGGAAATTAACCCCTCAGAACTGACGTTCATGAGAGAACTGGGGAGTGGTCTGTTTGGTGTAGTGCGTCTGGGGAAATGGAGGGCGCAGTATAAAGTGGCCATCAAGGCAATTCGGGAAGGTGCGATGTATGAAGAGGATTTCATTGAAGAAGCCAAAGTAATGATGTGAGTTGTGTGCTTGGCACTTCGATTTCCAGTTCTAGGCCTCTGATGCTATATACTGATTATAAATTAAACACTTAGGGCAGGTGGTATTCTTGCAGTTTTGTGGGGTGGAGAACTGGGTGGAGGAAACAATGTCAACATGATCTCAATCTTTTCAGGAAGCTAACACATCCTAAATTAGTTCAGCTGTATGGCGTGTGCACGCAACAGAGACCTATTTACATCGTGACAGAGTTCATGGAACATGGCTGCCTTCTCAATTACTTGAGGAAAAAACGGGGAGTTTTGAGTAAAGATGTCCTCCTCACTATGTGCCAAGATGTATGCGAGGGAATGGAGTACCTGGAGAGAAACAGCTTTATCCACAGAGACCTGGTAACATCCCATTAAGCAATACAATCCTTTGAAATTCTGATTTTTGAGCTTAGCCATTCCTTCTTTGAAACAGTCTATTTGTAAGTAACTGCTTTTGTTCTTGCAGAAAACTGTATGTAATTGAAGTGGGGTCTTTGGGGTCTAATCAAGTCTCTAAAACTGCTGTGTACAGACAATGATAAGAGGTTTCTCTCTCCCAAGAAAATGGAATAAAACCTCTCTGAAATTTTTATAAAGAAATAATGGCTATTTGCACTGATATAATAGCATATCTCTGTTATGTATTGGTGCCACCACTCATGAATCCCTTGATAAGGTTTTTGGGTGGTATTTTACAAAATGGTTTAGTTCTCAAAACAGTATCACCTTTTATAATGAGAATACAGCACTGAACTTGGTAAAATAATGAACTTGTTAAGCAATGAGGACAAAGCACTTATTAGACTGTTGTAATTTGTCTGCAAGAGACTGCAAGTTTTTCATCCAGCTCTAAACATTCCACTTGCAGGCTGCCAGGAACTGCTTGGTGAGTGACTCAGGAGTGGTCAAAGTATCAGATTTTGGAATGACAAGGTATGGCTGGATGTGCAAACACACTTGTGGGGATTTGGGAAATGTACTTAGCCATAAGGCAACATGTGCCCCACAAAATTACATGGAAAAATTACCTTTTTTGACCTCTCTATGGAGCATCCTTTGATCATGTTTTCCAGTGCCTTTAAAGCCTGTTCGTTCTGTTATGTGTCAATTTCCTTACTAATTTTAATTCTTGAAAATCAAGACTGTGTCAGTTTGTTCTCTAGAGATTAAGTGTGTCTAGTGCTTACCATGAAGAGGCCTGTCTTTGAACTTGCTCCATAGTCTGATTGGTCTTCTATTACGAACTTTCTATTAGCATCTGTGGAAATCTTACAGATATTCATCTTGCAGTGATGCAGAAAGCATATTAGAGCTTGTTTCTTGGACAGCAGAGCTCATGCTGTAGTGATAATAGTTGTTAATCTGTATTTTGGTAAATAAATGATAGAGGCTGTTTGGAAAGCTTAGTATCCACTTGTGGTAGACAGTTCGGAGTTGCATCTTGCTAGCCGAAGTGCTGGGAGATGCTGAGACCCGGTGAGGGGTTAATTTCCTGCCCTTGGTAGCACCAGAGGGTGCTTCATCAGGTGGGTGATGTGTGGGTGAGGCAGGGAGTGAGAAGCAGGGATCACAAAGATGTTAGTCACCATTGTCTCAGTATGCTCTTCTGGGCTTCTGCCACCTTTCTGTGCTACTGAGTTTGCATGACCCCTGACATCTGAATTCAGGCTGGCCAGTGAAAAGCAGAGCAAGAAATTAATGCTTTTGCGTTATTTTGTCTCGTAATACAGACATCTAACTTGCAGGTGGGACTCTGAGGTCATAAGAAAAATGAGCTGGGTCTTGACTGAAACCTTAGTACTGCCCCAGGCAAGCTATTTTTGTTGTGGGATGGAAACAGTCATGGCCAGTAGGTGGCAATAGGAGCTTCTAATATCCAAATCTAAACTACAATTTGCAGGCTTGGAGGCCACCTGAAGCATGTATTTTCTTTTTTTCCAGGTATGTCCTTGATGATCAATACACAAGTTCCTCGGGGGCTAAATTTCCTGTGAAATGGTGCCCCCCAGAAGTTTTTAATTACAGCCGATTCAGCAGCAAATCAGATGTCTGGTCATTCGGTAAGACATTCATCGTTGAAAGAAAGCACTTTTTTTTACGTTTTATCAGTAGCAGTTAAGCTCCAGTTATTGGAAAGGATTCAGGCAGCTGAGAAGCAGCTCAGAGAAACTATTTTCCATGGTTTCATGCTTGCATAAAGTTCTGCAGGGACCTTTTCTAACTGCCATTTACTGAAATCCATGCTGCTAGAATAAAGATTTTTTTCAGCAGTGTTACATGTGAACGCTTTATAAAATAATGATCTCAAGCTATTTACCTATTAGAAATCCTGAGCCCAGAGCTCAAAATAAACATAAATTTTTAAGAAGTTATTTACTTATTGCCTTCATTTCTTTATTTTCCTGTTTTTAGGTGTTTTAATGTGGGAAGTATTTACAGAAGGAAAAATGCCCTTTGAAAAAAGCTCCAACTATGAAGTAGTAACAATGGTTAGCCAAGGACATCGTTTGTATCGTCCTAAACTAGCCTGTAAGCAGGTGTATGAAATGATGATGATGTGCTGGCAGGAGGTACGTACTTTCTTATTTATTTGTCTTTGAACTGAAAAAAGGCTAATCTAACGAGAGAAACTAATCTCTATTGCAGCATTCTGACTGTATCCATGCTCTCTCAGCTGTTCATGTGTTTATTGCTAAGACAAAGATCTCCTCCTGGTTTGCAACTGAACTAGAGCTGCAATAACAAAAACAACCAAGGAAATCTGTATGAAATAAATGGACTGTCAGATTAAGTGTGCAAAAGCATTTAGTAACAAAATGAAGTAATTGCTAAATCTGTGCTAGTCATGTTTATATTTGCATATGAATTCTGCCAGCAAAAAATTCAGTCAACAGTCCAGAGGTGGAGAATCTGATTTTGTATTGCTTTAGTTTTTTAATCATTACAGAAACATGCCAGAATGACTGAAGATATTTTCAAAGGAATACATCATTACCTGATCATGAATTATATAGGAAATAAAGACTGACTTGCAGTTGACTCTAAATACAAATCCCAAAATCTATAAAGAAAGATAAAAATATACTGTACTTTTAATCCTATTAATCCTCCTAACTTGGAATGATACTCGCTGTACAGTTTTCAGAGGTCAGACCTCTCAGACTTTTTGCTTTTAATACTACAAAAATTTTATGCTGATTTAGTTGATCAAGTGTTAAATTTGGGTTTGCAAGTTCTAAGAGCATAGGTGCATTTAATGAGGTGCCTCTGCTTTTGAGAGAGCAGTCGAGGAAACCAAGAATGGAAAGAGCTACATGACTTATTTCTAGTTAGTCTATGTCAGAGGGGTGCTGGGGAAAAACTGCTGTTTTCCTGTAATAAAGCTGACATACTGTCTGACCTTTGTCTTCTCCTCAAAGGTGCTGAAACAGAGAGCAGTTAGTCATCAAACCACCTGGTGGAGATCTCAAAGTTACAAACCAGTTGGTTTATGCAGCCAAAAATATGATAAAAACCCAGCAGTGCCCTGGAGGGCCATGGCATGACAATATCTGTAGTTCAAAAAGGCTGCTCACAGGAGACAGGAAACTACAGATAATTAAAGTTGTTTTTTTTTTTTTTTTGTACTTGGCAACCAGCTTGAAATAGTCATTAAAACAGAATAATAAATTACCTGAAAGATAATGATAAGTTATTTATTAATGCTTTTTGAATATTAATGTTTATTTACAGGACTTATATAAACATCAATGACTTGATTAAAAAATTACTGATTTCATCAGGGGTTATTAACAATAAAATCATAGAATCATAGAATGGTTAGGGTTAGAGGGGACC
>JANHGB010050664.1:0-34315 GCA_026283785.1 Coracopsis vasa | reverse complement strand
CTACTTACAAAAATCTGAACTGTTCTTTACTTCATACAATAAAAAAGGGAAAAAAAACACGTATCAGATATGTGCAAAACTTCTATTAAAAAAGGCATGATAATAATAATAATAAAAATAGAATCCATAATGCCTCAAAAGGCCCTCTTTCCATTTGTTTTAGTGTGGTGAAAACTAAGTTATGCATAGAAGAGCAATAAAACCTGCTGGTGTTTGCCATTACAGAGCACCTACCACAAACTGAACTAACTTCTGTGATTTCAGTGAAGATTCACAGTGGGGGAAAACAGCAGCAGTACATGTAGAAAAGAAACAAAATTCAAATTAAAAAGGGGGGAGGGCAAGCGAAAGGGAGAGAAGTTGGCAGTTATGGGGGTGTTGTACATCTCTTTAATTATACAACAAGTACTCAAGTAATGTCACTGACTGAAGGCTTAACAAAATACATCGTTCCAGTGTCTTAAGCAAAATAGCCTAATTTTAGACAAATGAGATTCGAACGCTTAAGTGTATCTCTTGATTTTCCAAAGCGCAGTTCCCTGTGACAACTGCCAGAGCTGCAGGGTGCTGAGCCCTCCGAAGGAGAAGCTACTGCTACCCTGTCTCAGACTTGGCACTCAGTTTTGAAAGTCACGGCTTCTCCTTTCCTTGGGAAAAAGCATTTTAACTAGGCGTGCTTGTTAAAACTTACATTACCAGCTGCAGCAAAATAAAAGTGTTTTTTTTTAGTCAAGGAGCCATTTCAGTCTTCCAGTTATTTAACCACTAAAAAAAGATCATGCCATGCCCCAGCGGCGGACAAAGTGCTGCCTATGGAGTTCTACGGCATGGCTCAAAGCTGCTATAATAATGCTTGGAACTTAGATACCACTTTTCATCTTCAAAGCAGTTTACAAACATTAACTAATTAATCCACACAACATCCCTCAGGCCCAGTTGGATCAAAAACGGGGCACTGCATGCTGGGACCTGAATCCTCCATGGGCCCCAGCTCCAAATTAAAGATGAGCAATCTGCTCCTTCTTTTTTTATTTTTTTATTTTTTAAATAGACTCCTGATACATTGCCAATGCAGCCCTCTGTTGGGCAACATTTGGATGCCCCCAGCTTTAATCTCTATTAAAGTATCATGCCCCAGTCTGCCTTTGTTAATTTTGGATGTCTTGGAATCTATTAAACGTGGCACAGTTTCTCGGGCTTTTAACAAAGCTGTAGCTTTGAAAATGCATCTTCTTTTGTCTTCATTCTAGCTGGCTTCCATGCAAAGATCTTTTAGATGAGATAGATAGTGAGTTTTCCGTTGTTGACGCATTAGCCTTAACTATTAACATATTCAGCATGATTTTCTAATATTTAACATTGCTTTTGCAGCGGCACATAACTGTTGCTCTTCACAAAGCCTAAGAGCCAGCTCCTCCTCTGATGTAAACTGGACTGCCAGTTTACAACAGCCCAGGAACTGACCCAAGAAGTTTAGCAGGGAGTTGGCTGCCACTATGACATTGTGTCAGACTGAGTCAGGAGACTGGCTGCATCCACCTCCAAATAGGAACATTAGCATTTAAAATAAATAGAATGACACTGTAAACCAGCAACACGAAAATAGGCATCTGCAAAAGGATCTAGGGGGATGACATCAACAGACAAAAGAGTGTCTGCTCCCAGTGTGAAAACAACACCAAAACAGCAGTGGAATGCTCTTAAACTAATTATTACATTGCTGGACTTGGGAATGGAAAATACTACAAAAAGGTAGTACATTGAAAGCACTGTTATGGAGCATGAAAGGGTTCATAGTCTATCTTGGAAAGTAAAGCCATTTGTGCTCCCCGACTGAATGAAGATGCCAGCTTTCTGGTAAAAAGCCTAAACTAAAATAGCACCTAAAAGATTCTGGGTGGAAAATAGTTGACCAAACCTCAAATATGCTGGAACTTCAGCATCGGCCCACAAATCCAAATCTCCCTCTTCTTTGCACAGGTTTAAATGTATAATTAAATCCACTGACTTAGCTGGTGGTTTTCCAAAACAAAGTGGATGTTGGATTGGACTCTGGTTGTAAAGATTTATATCTATACGCATTCATATTTTGATTTCCAGTTTCCTCAAATGTTTGGGGAACGGTGACATTTAATTAAGGAACTAAGGAAGGACTGTTTATTTGGGTTCCTATCATTAATCATTTGAAACTTTACTGTACCTGTAGTGTCGGGAAATCTCTTCTTCCACCTGGGTGGTAAAGTCACATTTGGTACATGAGTGTTCTTTGTTCTCCTTGAGCGTCAGCTGCCCCTCTGCCCCTGGCAGGGTGTTTGTTTCTGGTTTGACATCAGACGCTTGGGCTTCGTGTGCATTCTCATAGTGGAGCAGGAGAACGTCCACGTCAGGAGTGGAGAATGAGCACTGATGGCACTGGTGTTTGACTCTAGAGCTTCCTGTCACCCCTGGAGACAGGTGCAAAAGCAAGAGAGCACAGTGGGAACAATTACTTTTTCTGCAAGCAAATGGGTAAGTAATTTCTCCAAGGTGCTTTTCTGGGCTGCAGAGGCCTCGGGGACAGAACTGACAGTGCTTAATGGTACATTTATGAATGTTGTGTAGCTGCTGATAGTGACGGAGAAGTGGGCCCACCACTATTACATCTGGGCCATGGCTCTTTGAGTACCTAAAATCACAGAACTGACAGTTGTAGCTTGTCACCATGCTGTCCTCTGCTCCTTTGCTAGTCAAGTCTTTCTTTTTTGCCACACTCGCACCCTTTTCTGTCTTTGTCACTAACTCCCCATCTGCGGTTTTGGCTAGATCGTTCTGGTTAATGACAGATCCCCTAGAAAGCTTATCATTCAGATCTGGGTGAAGGCTTCCTGCCTGGCTTCCCCCATGCTGTTTGCTGTAATGTTCTAATAGTTTCAATGAGCTGGACGATTCACAGCTGAAACTGCAAAATTTACACCAGTAGTAACTGGTTGTATCGGTACCATTTTGTCTAGAGGAATCTATTGGCTTGATGGGCACCGAATATCCAACTGGTGTATCATCTCCTGTTTTTACAGTGATTCTGTCTTGCCACTTCCCCAAGTCTCCAGAATCACAAGGTCGAAGAGTAGGACTGGATTTATTGGAGTTTTTCTCTGAAGCTTTACCAGAATCAGAGGAGGGAAGGGCTGCTTTCATTTTGTTTGGGTGAGTCTGTAAGAAGTGTTGCTCTAGTTCAGTGGAGGAGTTGCCCATGTAGGTGAAATTGCAGAATTTGCAGCGGAAGTACTTGGTGTTGCCTTGGCAATCTGGAGTTTTCCGCCCAATTCCAATAAAGGTTCCACCTAAAGTAACCTGTGAATAAAGAATAAGGTCATTTTAGCTCCACTAT
The DNA here is from genome assembly GCA_026283785.1 of Coracopsis vasa. Lineage (NCBI taxonomy): Eukaryota > Metazoa > Chordata > Aves > Psittaciformes > Psittacidae > Coracopsis > Coracopsis vasa. Next base: position 30,948 of record JANHGB010050664.1, on the reverse strand, counting down.
AGATTTACTTAAATAGCAAGAAAGGAAATAAATTTAAAAAAAAGAAATAGCAATTAATTCATGCGGCTCTTTCATTAACCACCACTACCATTTTCATTGGTACTTATGTAGCAAGATATCATACGTATACACATATACATATTTAGCAGTTATACCTGAAGATTTTGAAATGTTTCACATAGATGAATATATAATCCATATGAATAATATATTTGGGGAAACTGAGGCACACATACACAATTCTCCAATAAGTCTACTCCTTCCTTCACTAAATCACTAAATCATTGATAGAAGATCCAATAATCAGTTCCCACATCCCTTTGACAGAAGACTTTGCTGGGAGTCTATACCAGCCTAAAGAACAGGCCTTGTCTTTTTCTTTCAACACATTTACATGTTTTAACCATGTTCAGACTTAACAGTCCAAGAGAATTGCTTTCTAAATAGTAGCAAACAAAAATTAAATCTGAAATAACAAGTTCAGTTTGCTGGGTCTGACTATGACCAATTCTTATGAAGACTGTTTCTTCAGGAGTATCCAGTATCCACCACGACGCCTTGAACGCAGCCATAGTGGCTGATGTCTGAAACAAAAGGCGGTTTTCTTAAAGATTACTCAGTGCAGACATTCTCCAAGGAAATCTTCTGTTCCTCTCATGCACAGAGCTCATTTTAGTAAAATGAGGATGGAAAAACTACAGTAGAAAAATGGCATGTGTCAAAGAAACCTACCACACCCAAGTCCATGAGAAAAAAAAAAGGTAGGTCTACTTAACAGCTCTCATGATTTCTGAGCAAAATGGTCTGCAGGAAGGAAACAAGGCTTCCAGAGCTTATGTTATTAAACCCTGTGTTCTCATAGCAGGCAGGCCTGCCCTTCCCGCGAGTGCACCACACCTGCTCGTGACATCAGGGGGAGATTTGCTGCTCCTATACAACCGGTTTGAAGGCCAAAGACAGAATCTCCTGAAAAAAATGTCACCATTGCTCTCTTCTTTTCCTGAACAGTAAATACTATACGGCACCCAGAAAGTAATTCCTCTTTACACCTGAAATCCATAGACACCTACCTACTCCTTTGCTAAATTACTCCATATCATATACTCCAGTGCCATGCACTGGCTAAACCTTTTTCTTAAATAAACTGAAAATTGCTTTCTGTTTGTTTAGGAAACATACATCATTAGGCAAAGGCGAGCTGGGCAGTCAAATAGCTAGGACTTAGCTGTAATAACATTTTCACTTAAACTGGAGCTCCAAGTACTGGTATCAAGTTATGAATTCAGTTTTGAAAAGGTTCTTTGGAAAAGAAATGTTTTAATATATCTTTTTATATAAGAAGCATCTTATATTAATAAGATACTTCATACTATTCACTTTATGGCAAGCAAAAACTGGAGACAAAGGCATGCAAAGCCTGATCCACCGGCAACAGTGGGATTTGGGCCTGCCCTGCAGTATCTGGCACTTCAGGTCTCCATCTGCTGCATTACTTCAATGTTCAAAGTCTCAATGGTGTTGAAAGACAACTTAAAGAAAGCACTGATGGAATTATGGTAAACAGAAAATAACAGCAGCTTGCTGTGCGATTATATAAGTTGCAAGGTGATCTGGTTTTGCTCATTTAATTAGATACTTATGTTTGTTCTATGCATGCACAGAAAACTGGCCAAAACGCTTTACCTTAAGTGGCTGCAATGAGTAAATACACCCATTACTCTCAGTCTACAGATAACAGCTATTTTGCAGATACTCTGTAGACAGCAGTTAGGAACTGTGGGTGACAATAATCCCAGCTGCTGCTCATTGCTAATTACGTTTATTTCTGAACACTGGAAAACCATATTAGTACTCATATTTTGTACAACGGACTGTAAATCACATTATTTCTATAACTTGTGCTAATCCTGCTTAGCGGCCTACATAGGAAATTTGTGTCCCACACTAATACATCCTTCTCTGCATCATAAGAGGATAAAACAGAACTAAGTGTTCTCACACTGTGTTAACCTTTTGTAACAGAGGGAACACACAATCTTTACAGCACTGGACAGTAACTGATTACGAGTTATTGGGTTGGCATTTCCCTGACTACCCTGCCACAGTTCAAAACAATGTGTCTTGTTAGGGAAGCATGTACCTGAAAGTAACACAGGGTCATCTTGATTGTTACTACACTCAAAAGCTGCTCTTCACACACAGCAAACCTACTGAAAGCCTCCTTGGAATCATCAGGTAAAGAGAACTGAAGAAAGTGTCTTCCATGCAAAGAGATTTTGAGAAGCACTTGAAGTGACAGTATAAACTGAAGCTGTTTCAGCTTTCAGCCAGCCAAATTTGGAAGAAGCCTACACATCTGCAGAACTGTTGGGATTCAAGCACACAAATGTTCAAGTCTTGGCTTGACTTTCAGATTTTTCAGTTACATATTGTATCTCTGTACAGGCACTAAAAGCCTTCACTGGATTTGTAATTGTCCTTAACCTACTGCTTTTTCTGACCTTCCCCAGAAAAATTAAAAATGAAGGAGAAAGGGGGGTGGGAAATATGTATATACCCTAGAAATAAATATCCACATTTCTGTGTGTATCAGAAGTAATAGTTTCTTGTATTTATTCCCCTGTTTCATTCTGATCCCAGCAAAACCTAGTCTCCTGCTTTGCCCTGGCAGAGTTCTGTTTTCTTAAGTAGACACCCCTCCCCAACATAAAGAAGAAGAAACTAAACAAAAGCAATGCTAAAATTCTGCAATTCTGTTACAGCAGTGGAGTCCAAAGTGCCAGGTGACATAATCAGCGGCAGTCACAAGTACAGATACAGCTTGCACTGGAAATATAAGGGCACTTATAGAGCTACAGTTCACTCAATAAGCACAGAAGAAAACTGATCTCCATCATTCTCTTTTTTAAAGGGAACCTAATATTCAAGACATCTATCTGGACTGTGGAACCCTGATTTAGTTCTTTCCTTCACTGTCACTTGCTTGTGAAACCTTGGGATTATCACACCTGCAACACTGCAGTTATGGCAATATAGCTGCTATTATTATGCTGTATAGAGGAAGACAACGATTAGAATGGATTCACCACTACTGTGCTTGAGATAGTTGCACTGATATTCTTCAAAAATTGCTCTTCAAAGCCATGTCTCAGTCTGGGATTAAACTGAAGTGCATTTCGTAGTAAGACTCCCTGAAACTCAAAACTCTAAATCATTAAACTCATTCACTAATGGGGGAAATTATCAAAATCTAGAAGACTGGGAGAGAATTTACCCAAAGATTGAAGTTCATGTGTTAATACAACTAAGCTATCTCCATGTGCACCACGCACATTTCCAAAAATAGCCAGAAAGAGGAGAAAAGATAGCACAATAACAGACAATGTTTCAAGATGTACTTTCTAAAGCATGTTGGCAAGTACTTCAACAAAGCTGTGTAATTGCACTATATGCATCTAACAGATATGTCTGCATTACCTTAATTAGTCAGACCGAAAACAATGATTTCATCGAATAGATGGACTTGGGCAAGGAGAGGTAATTTCAGTGTTTTTTAAAATGTGCCTTTGGTATTTAATCTGTTCTCAATCCAAATGCTACCCTACTCTATTCTCCTACCCCTTTTCAAAGTTCGGTCCTAAATTTTATTACACCAAAGCAGTTTACAAATACTATTTACAGAAAATGAAAAATACCAAGGAAGACAAAGTCTGCCAACTCCTGTAATCATACATTTCATGATGAACATTCTACCTGCAGAAACTAGTGGTCTATATCCACGTAAGAGATTCAACCACAAGTCTTACATGCACAGAGTAAAGCTGTCTTTGACCCCTGGCTTCTTCTGCAACTACTGATTAGAAACTAGAGCAACCATCTGCACTGGAACATCAAACGTTAACAAATCTGCCTTTTTTTGATTATCTGGGTTACATCTTTGGCTAATCAGGAGGTGAAAGGCTCCAGATCCCTTACCAACCTCCTGAGCCATCCAGTCTGCCTTTGCCAATTACTCTTAATCTTCTAATCCTAAAATATTTTCTAATGCTCTTGTTTATTCATTTGCTTTGTGCAATATAGCATCCAGAACATTTTAACCATCCCACATTTATGAAGTTCTTCATGTTGTGCAGGCCAGAACAGATTCCTGGCTTTCATGCAAGTTTGTGTAACACCACCCAGTTCCCTAACCTCCACTATGGAGAACTCCCTACTCTCACTCTCTTTCTGCATGTAAAACTAGGAGAATCTGCAGAGTATATTCTTAAAACTATTTACCACACTGTGATTGATTTATAGGTAGGCAGACTATATTGCACAAATGAGGCAAAGACTCGGGGCAAACTCCTGGCTTTCTGGGCTATTCGTACTTACCAAAATAAGAAAGCGAACTATAGGGCCACATTCATTCGAGATGAGATTATCCTTCTCAAGATTTATTCTGTTATCACTGAAGCCAGTACTGGTTTTGACATTAGAATTTAAAAGGTATTTTTAAAAAAAAGACAGTGACAGAACAATAAAGGACTTAAATTAAGGTCAGGAAACCAGATGTGCAAAACCAACGAAAGTAAGGAACACAGAATCAAGACTTTCATTTGCTAGCTAATCCTAGTAGACTAATATCTAGCACCTAGAAGAAGCACAACTGCTTCTATTCTCTCTATATAAATATAAAATTACCAGACAGTTCCTTGGCTACTGTAAATTCAAACAACCTCACAGACTTTGAGGTCAAACTTGTACTGATTTACACCAGAAGAAAACCTAGCTGCTTTCCTTTTTCCCAAGCAACTTTATTTTTTGAGCCTCTCATCATTTCTGTGGGCTAGCTTAGCAGTTTATATCTTTAAATATATCTGTGACTATTACTAGTCTCACCAACTTTCTTCATTAACGTCTCTTCAAAGACTACCAGATATCCCTGGCATAAAGATGAGGAATATTAACACATAAACAACTTTGCCTTGAAGGCTGTGAATATACATCACATCGGTTGTTCCACAGAAACTACCCATCTGAATGCTCTAAAATGAGGGTAGACAACTTCTTACTGAAAGAAGGCTAAAATAGCTCATTTCTGTCACAGAGCAAGTGAATGTTCCCAGGCACATACTATTTAACAGCTAACTAGCTGCTGTAAATCACTGCATATCATTCTGAATAGTAAACTTGCTAATGTCTCCCCAAAAATGATATTAAAAACTTCTACTACATATAACAATAGAAATCATTACTTATCAGCTATAGTCAATATATAATTTAGACGGCTATACATGAGAAAAAGAAGCACATATATGTATATAGACACATACACAAGCATATGCATACGATGTATATACACACGTGTTTTACCACCACCCATTTCTTCACCTGGCACCATTTCTTTTTCATGTCTGTGGTTTAAAAAAGATGACTGACTCTCATGAGGTGTGACTCTCTCAGTGTGCAACACAGTCTCAAAGCCTGATCATGACCCAGAAATGAGACTGAAAATAAACAGGTATGAACACAGGCAGGTGCAACACCCAAAATAGCTTGACTGCCTTAAGCAGAGAAGTCCTCAGGAAGAGTGCTCAAATGTGGCTGACAGATGAAATGGGTCTTCTGGGCCACCTTCATCTAAGGTCTGTTCTAGCACCCTTCAAGATCTAGCATGGCATAATCTAGTTCAAGAGATCAGAACACAGTTTATTTAGATCTAATTCCTGGTTTAGGGACAATTGAGCTAAAGTCAATAAAACCAACAACATAAAATTTGGGTCCACTCATCTAAGATATGAGGAAAATCAAATTCATTCATGTACATGTTTTCATTTGCTTACGTCAACTAGTTATGTATCCATGTCACCTTGTAGGAAGCCCACCTGATGACAAAGTTGAACTTTAAGGTTTGATTTGTTACTAATACAAATGTAAATGCTGTACTTGTTTATGCCTCCAGTCTAAATTCTTACCGTATCTGTAAGAGTCCCTTTGCCAAAACCACCAAAAATGTAGAGAAAAACCTTTAACATGAGAAGGAATGTTAATTAAATCTGTACCCATATGAGCCCCTACAGATTTTTTAGTCTTACCTTCACAGCTTCATGTTCAATCAAACTGCTAATATAAGAGTGGAGAGTAAAAGCAGAACCTATTAATAAAACCGCTGGTTCTCACTCAGCTGAATCTTAGTTAGACCAGACTTTATACTAGTCCCACACTTCCAACATGAGAACAGAAGAGCTGCCAGATTTGATAGATTGAAATCCAGACCACTAAAAAAACCACACATGTTAACATTCTGTAGGCACATGAAGATCACCAGTGATTTATAAAGGAGACAAATGGAAGAGCTTTACACACTCCATCTGCATGGGCACTTCTGCCACTTTCTAGGGCCCTGCACAGCCTGGCAGCTGACTTTCAGAAGCGTTCTTAGTTGCTGTGCAAATCCTGCAAAAGTTGTTACACATATTCAGATGTGACAAAGGAATAAGCTGAGTGGTACAGGACAACTCTCATAACATAATATGTCTAGAACCACAAAAGAAAAAATCTGCTGCCAATCTTATACTAGTATGTGGGGCAATCAGAAAACATACTACTTTCTTTTTTGCCTCTTTTTTTCCCCAAGCTCACTGAAATACAATCAAGAAATTTTTGGATGGCTTTTATCAGCCCATGGTTTTTTCAGAAATTTGTCTTCTCATCTTTTATGGCAGTCTATTATCTAAAACGATGAAACAATCAAAATGAGAGGGCTGGATAAAAAAAAAACCCACACTTTTTAGTACTTTTAGACAGGAGTCTAAATTTCTTTAATGGCTGAACATAAGAAGAGATAGGTCTGCAACAGCAGCTCCAGAACCAGGACCATGCTGAGCAGGAAGCTCCTTAAAGGTAGCATACACAATGTGAAGCTTGCTAGAGTCAACCGTAAAAACTGCTGAGCGCTGCAGTATGTCTTTATTCACGGCTGCATGAATACCCTTCTCCCTTGGGATGTGCCATCTGAAACCCTCACCTGAATGCAGATGTTTCTGTCCTTTCTTTGAGGGACACTGTTTTCTTTTACAACGTATCAGGAAGTAGGGTCATGCTCCCTTTTGTACAATAGCCTAATGGCTTGAACACTTGTTCAGGAAACAGGAAAAGTAGGCTCCTTTCCTTGCTCTGTCAAAGGGGATCCAAGCCCACTTCTTCCCCCTCACTGGGCAATGTCCTACCCCTGAGCTATACGCTGATACGTGAAAGACAGCATTCTCCAGCCTTTCTGTTGAAGCTGTCACACCCTCTATTATAAAAAAAAAATTGGGGATGGAAAAAAGTCTCCTGCCTACTTGCTAGCAACCTGCTTGTCTCCAGACCTTTCTGTATATATTAAAGAGTTATTAGATCAAACACAGGAGACTTAATCATACAGCAGCAAAGCAATTCAGCATCATGGCTGTTAACTTTTAGTCACCTGAGGCTCACTTTAAGTCTTAGACCTAGTCTAAAGTCTTCTTCTGTAGGCATATCCACAAAGCCATGCGGAGGATAAAATATCCAACAAGACAAAGCTGAATATACAGATGGATCAATCAAATGTGAAGAAAAAGTAACAAGGGGCACCAGCAAAAGTTGATCGACTGAACTCACTTCAAATATTATTCTGATAAAAGCAATAAAGTTGATTAAAACATTCTTTGGGAATTCAGAGATGTGCTAGCAAATGTTTTCTGAAATCTGTACTGGCAAGGAAGTTAATCTCCCAGAAACGGCTCAGTGATTTTACCAAATTCAATGGAATTTATTATAACTTATGAACCAAAAGCCTCTAAGGAAGAGCATAGGAACAAAGTGTATGGAAATTTTCAGAACAACATTTTCAAAGAAGGCAAAGGAATGTTGCTGGATTAAATATTCTAATTAAGTAAAAATCTACACAGTAGTAAGGCCAAAAAGCTTGGATTATTTACACAGTTCCCAGCCAAATCCTCTTCTTGTACTACAAAACACAGTCCCAACATTTGTGTACCTGGATGCAAAGCCAAATGTGTATCCCTACTGTTTTGATGACTGCAATACAAATAAATAAACTAAATAAATAAATGAATAAACCCAACACCAAAAAACCCAACCAAACAACCTCAAAAAAAACCAACCTAAAAGCTGGGTTTAGGCTTGGGGGGTGAGGGACTGTTTTTAGGGGGAGGGGGTGTTAAGATTTCTCAGACAGATTTCACTTCTGTGGTATAAGTTCAAAAATGCATTTCATTTTCTTCCAAGCCCTTAGCAAAGGTACTAGATCCCTACCTGTCTGCAGATAGAGGACACTGGATTTTTCTGCACTCAGACATTTTTCTATTGTTTTTTTGTTTGCTTTTGTTATGAATGCAAACTATGGGGCTCAAAAGCACCCCTCAGTACTACAAATCTTCATATACCCTTGTCTTTGACTGACCACTGTGAGCCAGATCAAAGTCAGTTATCTTCATCCTCTGGCTTCTGCACACAGCTCCCTGGCCTGAGACCATAAATCCATCGATAACTTCCACCCCAGCTACAATAGAACAGTTTGTTAAGTGCAAAAGGATCAATAAATCAGACCTTAAGCCCAGTCCCCTACTAATTCAAGTTAATTACAAAGGGATTATTTTCCTTTAGTCCAGTACCTATACAAAATAATGTTGTTTAGATGAACCAATTATTCAGGTTCAGTTCCCTCTCCATGTTACACAGGAGTCTGACCTAACCAATTTTAACCAGAGCTCCAATCAATACAACACCTCATTGCAGCAGGAGACACCAGTCGTTCACATGCCTGAGAAAACTTCCCTCCAAAATGGACATAGTAGCAATATAAACATGTGTGGGTGCAAAGGGGATTTTCAAATGTTCTTTTGCTGTGTTTATGAATCTCACAAAGCTGCTCTGTATCGGGAGTGGGGGAGAAGAAAGCACAAAAATATTAATCAGTTACTTATCTTCTGACATGCTTTGGATCAACATCTGGTGCATGTGCAAGTGATGAAGTATGGCATTTGCTACAAAAGCTTATTTTATCTTCTCTTCCCAAACTGGGCAGGGAAAATTAGCACTCTTAAAAATTAAGTTTCCAGATCCAATTTTTTTTTTTTTCTTTAAAATAAATTGCCAACATTGTATAGGCTGTCTGCTCTAGTTTGGAAAATGTTTTTTGTCTGAGAAAAGACTGATCTTAAGTAGATTATCTATGGGCTGTTTCCTACCACTTTTTGTCTCCCCTGCAGTATCTTGCTGCCAGGGTTTAGTAGACAAGTATAGTCTGGGTTCAGCTGTTTTATTTCTCCTTCTATCAGTTCAAACTGAGATAGCTCACACATCTGTTTTATTTCTGAAAGCAGTGCATAGGAAAAGTGTCCAGCTCACTCTAATCAAGCATAAACTTTCCTATAAATAACTAAGGACCTAACGAAACAATTGTTTGGAGGAAATGAAAGTGTGTTTAGAAACTCAAATTCCTCTATACGGTATGCCTGAGCTGTTCCAGTTTGAATGTCTTCCTGACAGCATGGATCAGTTGCTTTAAGATGCTGTCCCTGGAGTCAGCAAACTGAAACTATAGCAGGAAATCCAGGTATTAACATCATACTGTGTGCTAATTATAAACCATGATTTCACATTCTGACATTATTCATTTCTAACCTCTTTTAACTAAATCACATATTTGCTTCCTAATCACAGTTTGACAGGAGAGAGTGTCTGACACAAGACAGTGAAGTGATCCTTTAATAAGACAGCAGTTCAAAGATTGCAGCTTTTAGCATAGTAACAACCTTAGTTTGATTTGCTGCTCCATAAAGAAGTGGTAGAGTTTCTGAAAACAGAGGAAAAGTTTCAATCACTTAAAAAGCTTCAAATTCCTGACTTGTGTTCTGGTTTCAGCTTCTTACTTGAGGTTAGAAGATGTTAGCCATCTTAATCCATTTTGAATTTTTTTTCCTATAGCTGCAGTCTCAGCAAGCATTATTTAATATTTTTCACCTTCTGCCTTTTCATCTTAGCATACTCTGGAGTTTTGTTTGGTGATTACCACCAACTGAGACATCAAGTATGAAAACATACACTTGAAATTGGATGGACATTTGAATTTGGTTTGTATGCAAACTTTGTTATTTTGTTGGGTTTTTTTCTTAAAATATGATATTTTTTATTATAGAATATTGAGCTATCCTACTCTATCTCTCAGCTCTCTCATGAGAGGATCTTTTAAAGCAGCATCACTTTTTTTTCCAACTAATTAAATATTGGCTGACAGGCAACTAACAGAGGCTCCATGTAAAAGCTTTTGAGTCCACTCTTTCATAGAAAAATGAGTTTTTTTCTTTTTGCTACAGTAGTATCCGTAGTTCTTTCCCCGGCTCCAGCTAAATGAGAAAATGACTCAGGCAACAGCCCATTCCTTGCAAGCACACTAACATGAAGCACAGAGTGGATTACTGTCACTTTTTTAAATGTTTTAAATACCCATTGTGCATCTTGTTTTTCTGGCACTAGACAACTTCAGAGTTGCCAAGACTTGCCATTTATTTTATCTTAATAAAAAATCAATAAGCCAAATCTTGACTCCCGGCAGCTGATAATTTAGGATTACATTTTTAATTTCCAGCTGCTGTCTTTTGTCTATCTGGTTGTTATTTTTCATTATTATTTGCTCTTTTCTTTCCATGGCAGCAAATCCTTCAAATATGATTAGCAATTCAGCAATTTGACTGTTTGCTGAATAAGATCTTTTGCTACTGATTACCACAATAACTAAATCATACACAGAAATATCACTGGTCAAAAAAACAAGTACTCCTCTGCGGTACAAGATGCTCAGCAGACCTGTAGAAAGCCCCACTAAAACAGACTAAAAAGGTTCTTAAGGCTTAAGCAAGTTCTATGAAATAGAATCACGTAGGTAGGAGCGGCTTTGCAAATAACTGACTTTGCAGTTGGGAAGGCAGTCAGCAGAAGTGGAGAGGCTGGGAAAATACAAACCTGCACATCGTAAGTCCCATTTAATAAGACAGGCCTCTGGGAATTGATGTCCTGCAGCACCCCTGAAAGCACAGTGCGGTTGACTTTCTGGAAGTCTTTGGAGTGGCTGAACTGCACCATGTTGTGGAGAGCCAAAATTTTAGTGTCGAGCTCAGCATCCTGCCTGGTGCGGTTGTGCAGTCCTAGGTGGTACTTGCGGAAGTGTTTGATGAGATCTGTGGGGTCATTCCCATAGTAACCATATCCACAGATGTTACATTTGAAGTCCTGAAGCTCTGGAGACAGAGGCGCCGTATCTGGGTTATCATTTCCCAACAAATCTGGTTTGGATTTGTTCAGCCTTAAACCCCCATCTGAAGGCACTTGTGGGTTTTTTGAGGCCATGGGGACCGGGCTTGAGCCTTGGCCATCAGTTTGACCACTTTGCACTTGCGCTGTTTCATCTGAAGCTTTTGGCGACATCTGATGCTCCTCATTTGTCTCCGCTGCATCTCCTGATGGGGTACAGACCACATCTTGGGTGTCATCTGCATCTGATTTTTGAGGAGACTTCAAGGCCTCACAGATTCCCCCAACAGCTGGAGATGAGAAAGCCAGCATATTTCTGTCTGTCACCTCATCATGAGGGAAGGATGGAACATTTCCTCCCTTATTGTGGCTTTCATAATTGAAGCCAGCCTTTTCACTCAGCACTGAGCTTTTCAAGTCCTTTTTAATGCTGGAAGATGGCTCTTGGACATGCATGCAAAGTTCCTCCTTGTTATTTAACTCTGCCGCATCACCCTGGTCAGTGTTTTCTTGCATCTGCTCTGCAGAAAATTCTTTTTTCCTTCCAGACTCTTCACTTTCAGTACCTGTAGACTCAAGGGTCTGTACCTCACCTTCACTAGCAACGTTTCTTAGAGGGGGGTTCTTTTTCCGGACCATATCTACCACAGAAAAAGAAAAGCAAAGAAAAAAAAAAAGAAAAAAAGCAAAAAACCCTATAGAATTATTCAAGATATATAACAGAAAACAAAGCTGGCAATTCTTAAAGCATTCTGAACTATATGAATACATCAACTTTTCAGAAAACTTTTGTCAAACAGGTTCTTAGACTATGCAGAAAACTGGAATTTTACATGTTGAAAAAAAAATAGCACACTGAGACTGAACTTAACTAAAAAGAAGACTTTAAAGCCTGCAAAAACACTGCCATTAGAGGCAGTGAATTACAGGTTTCATTATAATTTCAGAAGACAATGGTCTGGCAGAAATAATTCATTTAGAATGCTTCTTTTAAAATCATTTTTTAAAACTAAGGGGAAAAATAATTAATGTTCATATACAGTACAACTACATGCAATGTAGTTCTGCAAAAATACACCTAAATGACATAATCAGAAGAACTTAAGATATTAGGAAGGAAAAAGATTTAGGAGAGTAAGTAACTTCAGGCATCAGAGAAAGTATTTTTCCTAAGCAGGTATCAGTTTCTCTACAGCAAAAGTTCCCCCATCGTACTGCCCATAAACTTCAAACAGGATTATATGGATATTCTAAAGTCTGACCCACAGTCCATTATTCATGTAATTAGTTCTATTTGCCAAACAAAGAGAAACTAACTTTATTAGGAAACCCATTATCAATAAAATTTTACAGGCCTGGATCCAGATATCTGACATCGCTGCATGGCTAAGTCGGGATCTACTCCCAAGAACACCTGGAATCCACATGGATCTAAACAGTTGAACCCTCCTCTGCTCAGTCCTCCTTGCAGACATAGCCACTGTTGCTAAGCCTACCAGTACACTTCCTGAATCCATTAAAGAAAGCTGAGATAGGACAGCAATAAGGATCAGAGAGAAAGAAGGAGTCTGCCACCAGTGAGTTAGCCGCTAGTTTAACATGGGAGATTATGGAAGAACAAGCAATCAAACTATGGAGGTACTAAGCCAAATTTCTCATCTGCTACATATCTTCACCTTCCACAGCCTACTTAAGAGAAAATACATATATGAAACTTCCCTGCACTCTCCACTGTGTGGTTCTGGATTTGATATTCACCACCAGCTGGTTTGATCCATTCGTGTTCACATGCTAGCTAGGGGCAGAAGACAGATGTGCTACAACTTTTTCTGTGCTCTTATCTTTGCCAATGCTGTCTACAACGATGGATGTTTCTCTGCCAAATTGTGTGTGGTCCAGTGGCAGCAGGCTGCAGTACCACACATGAGATGTAAGCTGCAGACTCGAGCCTGAGCCCCTGTTCCCATGTCTGCCACGGTCGGGCACCTACAAAGGCACTGGAGATACTGCTCTACAAAGGGAGGACCACCTGGTGATTCTGGGAGCAGCACTGATGCACTCTATATGGTGCTGTACCCAGGCCACTGGTGACCTTCTCAAAACAGTACTTTGAGAAGTACGGCTGGGGACAGAGGTTAAAAATAAAAGAACAGGCGCCTGTACATACTCTTATTTACATCTGCTCCACATGAAAGGGCACTGTATGTTATGTTGATAAAAACAGACAACTTCTCAGGGGAAGTGTTCAACTTGTGTCTTGGGCTGGCTCTGTTGTCTTTGTGGTTGAGCTGATCCACAGGCAGTATGGGCTACAGTGAGACGGCTTTCACACAGAATGCCAGCTTGTGTTACAGAAATTTTGACACTCCGTGTGGTCTTAATAGGTTTCTTAAATGCCTACTGTGATTCCATACTATAGAAGACACATATTCTTGGGAACCAAGTGCCTTCTCTGTAATGTCAACTGCACCTACATATGCACTGAATTTTACTTCACCTCCCCCAATAATTCTGAACCATGAAGTCACTCAGAACTAACAGAAAAGAAAGATTTCCTGTTGTGGTAAGAGAACTATTATAATGCAGTCTCAGCCTACTAAAACAACATGCGCACACATATAATTCAAAGTATAAAGATAGTCCTCAGCCTTTTAGTATTAGTGCTTCGCTGTGGGACTTCTGAATGCTCTTGGTTAACACACACTAAAAATATATGTGAGGATTCCTGGTAGGTGTTCAGCTAAGTCTGTATTTTCCTCCTGGTTACACATTCCAAACCGTTTTTAAAATAACTTCTGTTTAAATGCAATTCATGGCAGAGGACAGAGAAAGGAGTCTTGACTGCGCAGTGAAGAAAAATCAGAAATCAAGAAAGTAAACATCATGACTGTTACCTCAGTCAAAATTAAACAAGACTAAATGCAATGTTTTAAAATGTTTTTGTTACAGATATTTTTGGCAGATAAGGGAAGTTTAGAGATTTGCTATCTTCATGGCAACTGACAGAAGAGAGTCAGAGAAAAAGACAGGAAAAAATCCATAAAGCAAAGAAAAGAAAAATCTGGACAGCATACAGGCTAAATAGACACTACCCTAGATCTAGATACTTTGGTTCAAATTTTCCTGATATATTTGTGAGTCTGTGCACTAATGGAGGGGAAAGGGGGAAGACAAAACATATCTGCCTAATGGAGCTTTTTCATGCAGTATTCTACATTTGGAGAAAGAAAGGAAAGAAGATAACCTTGATTTAAATATAAAAACTTTAAGTTGAATTTAAAAGTATTTTCCCCTCTTTTTTCTTTCAGCTTTTGAAAAATCATCTGATATTTATTTGCTTGATATCCACTCAAGGGGACAGTAAGAAAAGACACAGGGTTGGCTTTTTTTGTCACTGAAATTCCACCACTATCATTTTTCAGAGACGTATTATGTAAATAAAACTACATTTGCAATACTCCTAAATCGAAGAAACCATCCCCTAGCAAGTCATAAGTTAGATACAGAAAGAATATAGCCACTCTGAAATTATTATCTCTAAGACAAATAACAGATTGCACAATGTTTTATTGTGTGCCAAGAACGTTTTCAGTTAACAATTTCACTTGAAAAAATGGATCACATACTTGTAAAATCATACCCAGCATTGACTTCATAAGGCATGTGGCTTTAGAGTGCTTTTTACAATTATTAATTCTATTAGTCAACTAGCAGGCGGGCTAATGCAATTGTCTTAGAAGATGCACGGAAGACACAGAAGACATTTTGAGAGCTGATCTGTATATCTGCAAAACAAAACAAAAAAAGGTTTTCCCTCCTAAATTATGCATTCAAGATATGCTTTTTACTTAAAAACATCATTATGCCTATTGTACATTCACATGCATCTATTAGTGGGCACTATACAGATAGCGGCTGCTGTTCTCTGCTTCCTTCAAATGGGAAAAATCCCATAGCTGCCTCCTCCTCAGACAGAAACACATGCTCTTGCACACACACATACACAAATTATCTAGGAAGTGATGTTCTCCAAAAAACAAGTTTAAGACAAGTTTAAAGCAAGTGTTGAAAATGAGCTGAATAAATGCAGTAGAAAATGAAAGTGCCTTAAAAATTCACATATATTAGCAGGTATTGTGCATCATAATGGGCCTGGCCTAATGGGATAGATAATGGAATACAAATAGCTGGTTCACATCCAGACTCTGCCATCAGCAACTGGAAGTCATCATCTGCTGGCTGCCTCATGTTCCACTTGAAACAAATTTAGTGGTGCTACTTTTGTTGTTAGTGGGCAAATTCCCACATCTCAAAAATGCCATCACAATAATAAGCACAATTGCTGGTTAAAGAGGCCAAGTGATGAACAGCCATTGGGACTGAACTACCTTTTCGTCACTGGAAATGGTGACCTTCCCAAAATAAAAGAATTACTAAGCCTGATATGAATGAAAAGACTTCTTGAGCTGAGGGAACCCTGGATACGGTCCAGGTTGCAGAACTTGTCTTTGAGGTCCATAACCCAGGGTTTAGTATCTTATTTTCATTACACTGAAATTACCTTTAAACTACGTGGGGTTTGTATTTATTTTTTTTTTACCTGATACAATCACTCTCAGCTACTTTAAAGTGGAAATCATACTAATAGGTATATATAGTTTCCCTCAAAATCAGCCAAGGCTATTCTATACAATTCATGCATCTGCAAGATACTGTTCTCGTTGAACTTTCCTGCTCAACGATCACTCATATCAGTTTATCCCTGGAAGCAAAAAGTGGAAACTTCTGCTAAAATCAGGTTTTAATTCAGGATAATGAATTACCATAGTACTACAGTAGCTCCTTAAAAAAAAAAAAAAAAAAAAAAAAAACAAGAAAAAGAAAAAGCTAATTCTGATAATCAATAGTTTCTTATTCATGGTGAAGATAATGGCTGATCATTAGCTGCTGCAATGGGTCATTGCTGTTGCTCACTACTTTTATTGAACGTGATGACTTGCCATCAAAGCCTATTGCAACAGTATGGTAGTTGCCTTATGCTTGCACTGCAGGTTTAGGTCAGATCTTAGTCATATGCTCTTTTCAGCAGAATAATACATTTAGAAAGATGTCTGAATTTTGTGAGATGCCACTGACTGCTTTTCGTACAAGTAGATGCACAAGCAGACGAGCTGAGTCAAGGGTCTACGAAAACTGTGATATTATCAGTCAGCAGGCTCAAGTAGGACCTCTTTGTTAAGGGATAGTAAAATTAATACTTTTACACTCATATATATTACACCCACACATAGACATATAATGCACATACGGTGCTTAAACATCAATCATTTTGCCAGAATAATGCAGCAAAAAAAATCATTAACTCTCAGTGTCTCAGCTTAATATATGTCTAATACTTACCTATCTCACAGGAGTGTTGTGAGGCTTAATTAATTAGTGACTGTAAAGCACTTTGTGATCCTCTAATGAAAGGTGCTACATAGCACAAAGTATTATTAAAATCATTAGGACCACAAAAAAGCCCTGTGGAATTCCAGCCTACACTGTCTGTTGGGGTTGGGAGTGATCTTATTATTAAAAGGCGACCGTCAGACTAATTTTCATAATTTTTTCAAGATCTCTTTTTTTTTCCTCCCTTTGCTGTTGTGATAGCACGTTAGTAGCTAGAAATTTAATCTTATAATCTTAATAACATACACTCATGTAGTTTGTTACTGCAGGGCTAAAGAAGAGAACAGGGCTTTTGGCACTCATCTGGCTTTCCCTTTTAAGAAAAAAAAATATAAAAATTGAGAGACATATTTTGACACCTTCCCACACTCCACCCCACCAGGACAGCCGATCATGTGAGATGGCAGGATACTCACTAGAGCTGCATGGGAAAATACTGCTGTGGTTTTCATTTCTCCCTCCTTTTTCCCTTTTCTTTCACATAAAAAAAAAAAGGCACAAAACAAACCCCAGCTTATTACACATAAATAGGCTACAAAGACTGTCTGCTTTCTTTATATAAAAAACCCTCAAGTGTTCAAAGTGTTGGCTTCTATTAAACACACACAGTCCTAACCGATCCGGAGCCTTCTTCCCACTCTCCATGTAAGAGCTGAGCAGCTGTAAGGCACACGAGCTCCGAAGCCAGAAAAGCTCCTGTCCTGAGAGCGTGAATTTCTGAGAAACCACCTCCACGGCGGGCTCCATCCCGGGGAGTCACCCTGCACCCAGCCCTCTGGAACAGCCCACACTGCAATGCTGGTCTGGACCTGTGCTGAGCACAGCCAGAGAGCTAGCAAGCTAATTAGGACAGCCCACGGTTCAAAGACCTGTATGTTTGCTAATTTAAGCATTTTCAAAAAATAATAATACTAATAATGTGTAAATACACTGGAAACTCCATGCGAAATTGCCACCTTCACTGGCAATTAGATTACATCAGATGCAAACTACCCCCAGACTCAGACACAGTGGTATAGGACTGGCTAAAACTCCCCTCTTTCCACCTTCCCTCGTGGATACTTGAACAGTAAAATGATAGCAAAGAGTTGCGTACAGCTTCACGTTCCCACCATCTCTAGCCAGGACACAGAGCTAGAGGCAGCCACACATGATGCTTCTCTCCCGGCTTTGCTTGTGGTTCTCAGAGTAAGACTGTCTGAAAACACCCAATGCATGGTCCTCACCCCTCTCTGCTGAGAAAGGAAGGCAAGAACAGCCTCTTTTGTGAAAGGAAATCAAGAATGGGGCCCGAAACCATGGGAGGGCAGAATAAGCTTAATGACAAGCAACTCCTTCTTCAACAAGACCACCTCCTCCCCATTTGGCACTAGCATATTCAGACATATCATACAAGACAGGGGACTTCTTGGCTCTAAGCAAGCGACAAATTAATTTCAAAGGACCTTTAAAGCTATAGATGTTTTTCTACAAGCCCTAAAACTGCATGGCAACATTCTCCTGCCCAAGATTGCTTAAGAGTAAAACATGGCTCTTTGTATCAGCAAAATTTGGCAGGATCAGACATTGTATTTGATCAAAATCTATCTCCTTGATATTCTGCACTCTGAATGTTCCACTGAAATGATGATAGCTTCATCAGTCTAGAAGATGCAAGGAGAAAATCATGCCTTATATGTAATTCCAGTAGATCAGTATTATAGCAAAACACTGTTGTTTTTCATCTCCTCTCTTCCTCTTTTGCATTTTCAGACTCTTCAGTTTGGTCCCTGTTCACCAATTTGCCAAGAGCTTTCTGCAATTTTTTTTTTCCACAAAATTTACAACAAAGAGACAAGTGAAAAAAAAGCTGCAGTCTGTTCAAGCTTGCTCCTTCCCATTTACATTTACTTTCCCAACATTAATCGTTCTCAAATCTCTAAAGGTGTACTTTTGGACATCTTAAATCCTGTTCAGCTACAAAGTGCCATCACCTTCAAACAACTCTCATCAAATAAATCTCTTATTAATTCAAATCAAATTAATTCAAAATGATCTTTTCTATCACCATATGCTTCAGAGCACAGCACACATTAGTAGTCATCTAGCCACTGGAATAAATCCAACCTTTTCCTATGGGTATAAAACAGACACTTGGTCATTTCAGAGAGTCTAGGAGTGGCATTTCAAAATAGATGGTTTGAGCCTACTTCCAGACACTTATTTCACTTTAAGCTCACTACCGGGGTAATCATGCAGACACTTTCAGGAGAAACTGAAGTCACAAGGTGATTTGTCTGGAGAGGCAACACAGGGTGGAATATTATAGTATCATGCAACCAAAATGAAGAACTCTAAAATTGTTTCTATTTCAGGGTACCTGAGCATTGCAGTTTGCTGCTCTGCATTTCTGACTGGCCTGCTGTGGAGAGCTTGCTCCTACCAGATCTCCACTGCTACCCATCCAGGACGGGGGAGCCCAAGAAGGCAAAGATTTGCTTTGCTCTGGCTTCCAATCAAGCATCTAAAAATACTCTGTGAACATGACAACCTGGTAAACCTCAATGAAGCTTGTGAAACAGGCAAATTAATATCACTGCCATTTTACAGATAGAATTATCTACAGAGAGATGCAAAAATCAAGCTGTTCAAGGTGATGTGCAGGCAGCACTCCTAGCTACTGACTGAACCTGGTTTCTTTTGATGTCCAGACCCACATCCCTCTCCTGCATGTATTTCAGCAGAGAAAGCATCACCCTAGCACTTGGCAAAAGGCCAAGATCCTGCAATTTAATAAGGTACAGAAAGAGCACCTCATGCAAAAGTCTAAATGCTCCAATTTATCATGACAGTTATGGGATATAAGCTGACATTTTATTTGTATGTAAATTAGTCTCCAAAACAGCATTAAAAGGCCACACTTTCAGAGAATATTGTGCCTTTGCTTCTCTGTTCTGCATTTATCTAAAATCAGCTTTGTGTATTAAAAGTAGTTTAATTTTTATGTATTGATGCTGCTTTGCATGTTCCCCAATCTGTTGTTATTGCACCGCAGAGAGAACCCAGCCTGATTTGCTTACTGCAATAAAATAACCGGCTTCTGCCAGGACTGACACCTCCTATGAGAACCCTGCCATCCTCACTGAATCTTCTGGTTATTCCATTAATTTCCTGTTGTTAAACTTTATAGGACTGTAGAACATCCCCTATTAGATGAGACCAGAGGTCCATTTAGTCTGGTGTTCTGTCTTGGAGAGCGGCCAAGAGCAGATCCTTCAAAGAAGGTTCAACTGCCTTTGGACAGATAGAGAATCACCTACCTCTGTGAAAAATAAATTGCTCCTAATCCTCAACACTTAGACAATGGCTTACTTTCTGAAGAGTAAGAGGGTTTATAGCCCTTAATTATCTCTCATGTTCTACAATTCATCATTAAATAAGTCTGCATATCCTCACTTCCAATGAAAGTGTCCAATATCTGTTTAACATTATGATGATCCTGGTATCAGTGATATCTTGTAGCTCTCTCTTTACAATCCAATTACAAACTAAAAAAGAGCAAATAGTTTAAGCAATTTGAATTTTCTTCTTGTCAATGGAGTAGTTTCACCTCAGTCTTGTACTAGTGAGAACTGAAGATCTTCTAGGCTGGGCGCACCTATCACATCCCCTCTATTGAGCCTGTCTTTAGGGTAAATAACCACTGTCTTTCCAAACTCTTCTAGTAGGTGTGGCGATCTCATATGTTTCAATTTCTTTTCAGCCTGAGTAAACTCAGTGTTCTTTGTAATCCAAATGTCCTTTGAAGACAATGGGAGTTCAGGGTTTGCAAATGACTCAGAACTGAATCCCAGTTGAGTGCATTGGCAGAGGCAATTACAGTGCTGCCTTGAGATGAAGAGTGAGGAATGAAGGTGACCTCCCGGCTCCTAGGCAAGAGCAATCAGGTATGGATGCAAGAAGTGACTCATCTGTTCTTTTGCATTAACAATACAATGGACTTATCCTATTTCCCTTGAAGCTAATGGCAAAAGCCCCGCTGACTTTGAGAGTAGTGAGACTGAGATGTGCTGCTCCTTTCTGCCAGGTGAGGCCCATGATAGGATAGAAAGGCATCAAAGTTCCCTTGCCCTAAACTTCAGTCAAATGGAACCAAAAATTATTTGGCAGAAGAGGAGCACATGGTTTTGGCTAGCATTTCAGAAAAGTTCAAATAAATTTGTTTCCAAGTAGAGAGAAAAAAGAGAAAAAAAACAACAGCAGCAAAAAAAAAAACAAACCACCATTTGAAACAGGGTTGAAATTTCAGCTGGATCAAAACTAAAAAGTGGGAAGAAGGTAGAAGTCTATAGCCTGGACCTGAAACAGTAATATTAAATCATCACCGGAGAGGGCATTATTGTGGTACTTTTCCAGACAGACTAGAAGCAAAATGAACGTGAGTTTGCAAAAATGCCCTTTTTTTTTTTTTTTTTTAAAGAAAAGAAATTGGCAAGGGTTTCCAGACACAAGTTACATAGGTAAGAAAGGGCAAGCAAGGGCAACAGGAGTTGAGCCCACGTACATCAAAGTAGACTTTGGCTTTGGGTACCTATCCAAACTGAGCCTTCAAAGGTTCTAATGTTGTCCTATTGTTTAGCTAGAATCTTGTCTAAGCTTGCTCAGGAGAACCACATTCAGAAGTATGGGAGAAGGGAAAAAGAACACACATTTTCCAAACTGTGATTTCAAAACAAAACAAAAACATGTAAATCTACATGCTGCAGGGTAATACTGGTAAGCGTGGCTAGCTATTGTTGCTCCATGCTTTTCAATTTCCATATATTAGCATTCATTGCTGACATTATTAAATCCAAAGTTATTTGGATGCTTTGATCAGCAAATTGAATTTTGAGTCTCTATATGCTGTACCTATATTCACGTAAAGTTTACAAAACTATTATATTTCCTTATTCTAACTCTTCCCCCCACATGCTGTGAGTTTCCATTTATCCCACAGCCATACATTCCAAACACAGACTATTTTATTTAGTAATATATTCAAGAATTTAGATAAAAAGAAAAGCAATGCAAAATCTTTGGCAATCTTTACATAAACAGTTTCTATACATTTGGGTTGAATCATCCAGTAAGCTCTCATCTTGATATGCCTGTGACAAATAAAACTTTCATCACCAATATGCCCTTTTGACTTGGAGGTCAGGATACAAGGAGATCTGTATTACAGAAATTTCTTATGCCTTTTATGGCTATCAGAAAAATTAACATCCCATTAAACATAAGCATGTCAGAGTTTTGGCACTGATTTTCCACTCGGCACAAATAACCCCACTCTCCATTGTGAATGGGGGAGAAACAACAGCAGTGGCAACCACAACAAAAGAGTGGATTGTATGTTGCCTACACAAAACAGAAAGCTGTGCCTATTCAAGAAATCTTGGCCATTTGTCAGAAATCAGAGAACTGATGTTGGAGCCCAATATTAGCTCCAGCCAAAGCAGTGGTGAATTACCTTGCCTTTGGAATCATCCCTATTAACTAGGAAAGACTGTTGCAGCACGTATCATATAGTCCTCATGCAGATTCAGAAACACGGAGCCACTTTCTTAACACAACTAAAATGGAGGTGGGGTGGGAGGTTAGGAGGAGATCAAACCCAAAGCAAATGCAAATGGATTCACTGTGAGTAGTTTGTCTATTATTTGCCCTTTTTATCTCTTATTTATGTTTCTTTTTAAGCTGAGGAATGAAGTGAAATGCCAATGAGAAAGCCACTCTTATAATGCCTGCACCGTAGTGATTTGTTATAAAAATGCTTTGAAACAGAGAAGCATTTTTCAGATAGCCGTAAGAATCAAATGCATGTATTCTCTCAGGAATATGATTTGGTTTACCCATTTCAGTTCTGGCTGGAAATGGGGGAGAAGGGCACAGCGTAAAGAGACTCCTCGAGACTGCTGATGTGGCTTTGAAGCAGCTTCATGTAGCAAGCGCTGGCATTCCTTTAAAACTGGCAAAAGGTGCCAGCGTCAGCCTGTTGACTGCTGGATGAATATATATAGTGCAAATAATGCTGTTCTTGAATCAGTTTTTGCCCAACTCCCACATAAACTTTCCATGGGAAAATCTCATAATGCCTGCATAAGTGATTTTATGAATCTAGCTTTTAGCTTTTGACAGAAGATTTCTTACTCTACTGGCTTTGATTCTTTATTGCATTAAGGGGTAGTGCCAAAAGCCCTCACATTAGCTGCGACCATACAGACATCAGAAATTTAATTTAAACGGTGGCAATCTGCCAGGATCATAAAACACGCACAAAAAAAGATTTTAAAAATTATAGTATTTTTTTGAAAGCTAAATATGTAATTTCCACAAACACAAGGACAACATAGGTTGCAGAATCTGCATGCTAAAACTACCGAAACTCGAGTAGAAATCTGCAGAGAACGACAGAAGTGGTCAGTTGTTTTTCCCACTGAAGATACATTTTGAAATGAGTTGGACACCACTGTATCTCTTTTCCATCAATAATCTATCTCAGTGTTCCTTCAAAGAAACAAAAAAACTCTAAGAACTTCTCTAAAAAAGTTACATGGAAGTATCACCACAGATTACGCTAATACTTCCATTCTTCAAAATTTCCTATACACAAACAAGCCTTACCGCACTGCTCCTGTCTTCCTCCTCACAGCTGCCTTCTCGCCACCTCAATTCCCAATCCAGTACCTCACCAGTTTTAAGAAATATCCAGCAATGATGTAGGGATGATTTGTTGCACTGAGATATATCCCACAAAAATGGAACGTTTTTGCTGTGTTTTCACTTATAAAGAAAGCAACTTATTAAAGCAACTTCTGGGTTCACTGGCATCTTAGAGTCTAAAAAAAGTCCCAAAATTATTTGCAGAGGCTACAACAGCACCTTCTTTGAAGTAATGTTGCAACTTGTGCAAAGGAATTTGGGATGTACCTGAGATCTGAAGGTGCGGGCTACAAATTAACACAGCCAATTAGGTGGAGAGGCTGAGAGTCCAACACAGATGGGGCAAGATAACTACAACTGAACACAAGGACTGCCAAATGTAAGCCAGTTGGCTGAGTATAGATCATGTCATCCTGCTCAGCTAGCTGCTGCCCAATCAATAATCTGTTGCTGTTTGCTCTCCCCATGCCAATCAATCCAAGCTAGGACTGCTTCTAATTTTCCAGTCTAGGAATAGCTTCAGAACATCCACAACTGTTACTTCAAACAACTCAAGAAATAAATGTTTCATCCGCACATCAGCGTGCAGATTCTTCCCAAAATGGGACTAGTCGAGAGTAAATAATTACTCCTGTAACAGTCTGATCTGATAAACCACAAGACATAAGGCTGCAAAAGCGATCTTTGTACCATTAGCAGTCAGGAAAGAATCCAGCTTCTAAAATTACTTGATTAACAGATATAGGACCCAAAAACTCTGATAATTCTGTAGAGAATGTTTCACAACAGATACAGCCATTTTTTTAGGGATTAGTATTAGCTATAAATTTCTTATCCCCTGAAATCTGGTACAAGTGGATTTATGCTGCAAAGATGTCTTGCTTTACAAGAAGACAGAGATGAAATCAGAGACAATGAAATTTAGGCATCTCTTAAACAATTATTTTGTTAAGCAGTATGTATTGAAAGAATAAGACTACATAAGAGGAATTAGAAATGATCTTCATAACTTATTCCTGGCTTCTCTTCTTGTGAGTAATGAGAACAGCCCAAGATCATACAGATAAAAATCTTAATGTCATAAGACATTCGTTTAACCATTTGTATGTAGATAACAAGATGAGCATATATATGCATACATGAAATAAAGAACAGAGACTGCTATAAACAGAAGTCATGCATTTGTGAAGTAGCTGATACTTGAGTCTTCCCCAGCATGAAAATCTACTGTTCAAACCAAACATAGTCTTCCTTTGTTTTTTTAAAAAATAACCTTTTGTATCATTGAATCCTCCAGCATCTTGACAGGCCTTGGCCCATTAATAGAAAAAAAATTACTCTTTATAACTCCCAGATCAATTTGATTTCCTACCTCATTACACACCAAGTTGTTGCAGCTCTGGATCTCCTTTGAGTTTAAAGCAAAAACACCCAACTTTGCCCATAACACTTACTCTTCAACTGCACAGAGCAGAAGCTCCCCATAGCTCCCATTTTGCCTGCTCACAAGATGGCATGCTTGTCTCACTTCACCACACAAATAAGTCTGTATTACTGCTCAAGGCATCAGGGATAATTAAAGGTTAGGCACGGAGGTGGTAGCGCTGTTAGTGAGCTGAGCAACACGCTCCTACACCACCGATGGCCCCAGCGGTGCTGCAGGTACGCCTGTGCTGGGGTGCCCACAGCCCCCGACACACACAGACCTGCTGGTTCTCTCTTCCCAAGTTCAAACACGGGAAGAAGTGAGGACCTGGAAACTGCAAATCCCAGAGGAAAAAAAAAATTATCTTCTTTAGCCCAAACTGAACTTTATCTACCTAGAATGGTACCGGCATCTGAGCTAAAGGGTAGCTGTGTAAATCAACAGTACGCTGTAATCTGGGCAACATACACACAGTTGATTAGACTCTAAAATTACTGAAAATTACGAACTCCCTTGCGTCTTTCTAACAGCTTGACATACCGATGCCTAATGTTTCATTATGTTTCAATTTGAATCATGACTGTAAATCACTGGCAATACAGAAGAATGAGACATAAGATAGGGGAGGGGAAGAGGATGCATTACAGAGAGACTGGGTTTGAGAAATGTCATGAAATACTAAAATCAACAACAAAAATATCATGTAAAACTCAGACACAGAAAGTCTACAGCAGGCAGTGGAATGAAGATTACGTGTGGCAGACCCAGTGGTTCACTCATCACAGTTAGAGAGAGTTAAGACATGTTTGAATTTAAATAAACATCCTTTTTTCTTTTTATTTTCTTTACAGACAGGAGTGGGGAACAGAAACAATAGGAACACTGTTGTATCTGTTGATTTCACTCACATTCGATGTAAAAGCTCTAAGAAAACATAAAAGATGACACCTTTTATTTCAGCTATAGCAAGAGTGCACAAAGCCTAGGACCTCTGTTCATATGGCAAGTACACACATTTAATTGTTCACACAGATACTTTGAGTTAACCGGTGTCCTTTATACCGGTAACCAGCTGCTAATCATTTTCTTCAAATCCCTACATTTTGCCCTGAAATCACAGCATCATAAGTTAATTTTGAACACAGCAAAAAGTAAGTATGTGTTAGGCTATGCTGGAGCAGGGATGTGAACATTGTAACTGAGGAAGTATCAGTGGCTTAGGCATCAAGATGAGCAAAAGGAAGACTATTGTGCCGGCTCACACTGCCACCGCAATGCTGTCCACGCCGGTAACAGTGAACCCACAAGAAAGCACTAGGCAGGGAATCCTTTTCACTGTCAGCTAAACTGTTTCCTGTAATTATAAATATATAAAGGTTAAAGTGAGAAAATTATTTAAATGCACTGACAGAAAATTAATTCCCAAAGAATACGCAAAAGATTAAGCAACACCAGTCTATCAGCATAAGATAACTGTGGCAATACAGCACTTCTGAAGCAGACAACCTGGCATTTTACTTGCTCTGGTACATGAGAAAAATCCAACATCAGATCATGGGTACATCTAAACTGTGGGATACACTTCTGCAGCTCCCAGCTCTAAATGCACACCCTGGCAACATCCTGACTACGCATCAGAAAATCTGGTTCGGCATCATTCTCCTACGCACTTTGGACTCCATCAGTAGAAACTCAAGCAAACAGATGAAGTGCAACATGCGCCATCCAGCATATCAGGATTGCGGTGCCTGGCCTGCAAGAGAGATACAACAACTGCTTGTAGCCAGCTTATTCTTCCTATAAGCATTTCACGTTTCAGTAATATTAAGGATACACTTTCTGCTCTGATTTATAAAGCCATTTTTTCATTACTATTTCACCTTTTTCTTTTTTTTTTCCTTAAATAAAATAGTTGATCATAAAAAGAGAGGACGGTCAGTCCGATGGATAGATGAGTAGCCAAGAACTGGGAAATGTTTTCTAATTTCCTTTGTCTCCTCAGAAAAGCAGTATCACATGCTAACAGCTCCCACTTGAAAACAGCCATATCACGGCTATGTTTATACTGGTTTTGTCACACTCATCAAGAAGCGAGCCTGGTCTTGAGGCCAAATGACAAGGCAGAGAAACTCTACTACTTTATTCTCAAGTCAGCTCTTTCCATTTGAACTAGTCCATCAGGGTCTAAAGTCTCACTTCAAACAGCTGCATCACAGATGATCTAACAAGACAAATACCCAAGTTATAGAAAGTATATACAGAAAGTACTTTCTGTATAAAAAGTACTAAAGATGGAAGATGACAATGTTTTTCGTATCTTCAATCTAGAGAGGGACAGAGGTATCATACAGAAAATGACTGAAAATTGTATTACAAGTTGAAATGAAAATTAGTAAGGAAGAGTGTATGCTCTGTGAAATAACAATCCCTGGCACCTTTTTAATGAAAAAAAATTAACCACAATTATAAATCACACTTCAAAAGGCCTTGCTCTGTCCCAGGCAAGATTCTTAGCAGAAACAGGTAAGTTATAATGTCACAGATGACACTGCATTAAGGAAACTATTTAAAATGTAAAAGAAAGATTAATTTTAAATAATATTAATGAAGATATAGAAGATGGAACTCTTGTCTATATGAACATGTGAAGTGCAGCTCATTTAGACTAGCAACACAATTGCTAGCAGCAGGTAAACATTAGGAAAGGAAAAGCTTAGGATCATGCTGGCACAAGAACAAATAGACTAGCCATGATTAACTTTGGGCTGAAAATGAGAAGGAAGGGTTTTAACTGACAAAGCAGTGAGGCTATGAAACATCCTTCCACCAGATGCAGTCAAGGCAAAAAAAAACCCTACCTAATTTTAAGATGAAGGTGGGTCACTTCATAAAAGGGATTACATATGCTGGTTGATGTTCAAAGAGCTACCCACTGCTCACAAGTGCCACAAAACTTCAGGACAATGTACACTAACCCACTTTTTTCAGGGTATGCACAGCCTTACCACTATTCCTTAAAACTGTATGTGCCAAGGGCACAGTTTCCTCAAAAGCAGATGGGGAAAAGGCTATTCTTTTGTCTCTATCCGTTTTAAAAAATATATTTATTTTCATAGTGACTTTCTGCATTCCCCATAAAGCCAATAGTCTTTAAAAGACAGTATCTTCCGCCTCCAAAGAAAATACAAGACATGTAATGTTTCTTACTTGGGCAGAAGGAATTAACTGTAAGATTACCAGTATCAAACCCTTTGTCAAAATGCCACTTCCACCCTTTCGAACTGTCTTACCAGTCATTTATCTGTGTGACACTGCTATACTCCAAACAGACATTGTACAATTCTTTTTGTATTTTAAAGATTTTAATGTGTTTAGATGAAACCAATAGGTTCGGGTGATGCCTGCAGCTCTCTTTACTGAAGAAAATGGAAACTTTTGCTCCGATTCAATGGGGACAGAATGCTACCCATCTCCCTGCTCATTCCTCAGCCGCCCCATCTCACTAGCTTGCTGCAACACCCCTGTTTTCACATAACTCACAATGCAAAAGTAAATATGGCAACAGATAGCTACGCAGAGAAGCCTTATGTGGTCAAACTGACCAACGCAACCCTCACAATTCCTAAAAAGCTTTTTATGGGGTTGGGCCTCACCAACCTTCACACATTATTTTGGTTTAGCTGTGTAAACACCAACTTATTGACTCCAAGTTTCTTCTTCTTCCACAATAGCACAATACACCACTATTCTTTTATTATTGTTATTATTATTATTTTATTATTATTGCACTGAAACTGCACATTTAAATATGTATTTATTTATGGTACATACTGTCAGCTAGAACCAGGGCTCTTTGATAACCCATGATTTGGCAGGCCTTTCCAGCATCCCGATATGCCACAGAAAGCCTTTTTTCCCTTCTGCTTATGAGAAATGCACATTCAAGATTTCTCCTGCTAAGCAGGCACAGTGTGGAGGAGACGGTAACCCTGAGAGAGTTCAAAGTAAAGCTTACCAACATTTCTTTGCTGTCACTGAGTCAAGCGGAGGGTGCAACAGGCAGATCCAGTAACTAAGATCTGAAGATGCAATTTTATGATGGGCTTAAGCCATCATAAGTCATTGGTCCTGAAGGAGCCCTGCCCTTCCCTTCACCCTGCCCTGTGCCTGCACCCACGCTCTGGCCAAGAACACCCTGCTCAGCCCTGGGGCTGGCAGGAGGCTGGTTGGACTGTCCCTTTCTATGGCGACTCAGGCTTAGGTTAAAAAACCTCACCTCTCCTCTGGAAAGCCATTCCCCAGTGCATTTTCAGCCCAACTCTCATCTCCTTATCTGCCTCTGCAAATTCAACCAGTGCTAGAACTGCACTAGTGCTAGTCCCACCAAACCAGGAAAGGGTCACACACCTGAAAAACCTCCAGCAGAGTCCAAATCAAACCATTATCACCTGCTCCTCACCCCAGAAGCACTACTAGGCAGCTCAGCACACTGAAGGTCCACAGCCAGGGCCCATAAGTCTCATCTGCCTGATCAAGAGAATGCTGCGTGCAGTCCAAGGGCTGCCAGCCACCCATGCAACCAGGTTCCTGCATGTCTGCAGTTCCCCTCATCAGTGCATGAGGAAAGCAAAACCATCAGGAACGGTGTGGGTGAATGAAAATACACTATACCATAAAGGAGGGAGTGGTTAAAAACATGGGAGGTTTTTTAAAAAATGAAAGAAAAAAAAAATAGACTCTTTCAGGAGAAATCAATCTCTATCTGGCAGGAAATGTAATTGCTGCCTTCAGAAAAGTAAAATCATTATTGCAAGCAAACTGATTCATTAAATAACATGCAGGGGAGGGTTATATGCTTTCCTTGTCATTAAAATGCTTTCAAACTATAGTTCTGTAAGATATGCTAATGATATTCAGCTTTTATATTACACAGCAGAAGCTATGCTCTGAGTGGAATTTGGAGTGCTGTGTTACACAGGAGTTCAGGTTAGAAAAGCAGTTATTAGTTCACATTGACTATAAACATATTTAAATGCACTGACCATACCATGGAGAAACCAGATGTAAAGGTGATGTTCCCATCCACATCCCTCAGTACATTCCCCTTCCACCCAGGAACCTCCTTCTACGAGGAGAATCCCAGTTTTGGCGTACTTTTCTCAAAACTTAAAAGCCTGATTGAATGATGGAAATCTAATCAATTATTTTTCCTCCCCATGTCCTCATCTGAATGCTACTAATAAAGAACAACACTATTAGAAATAAACTATCAGTTTATGCTTACAAGTTTACTCAATAGTTCAAGGAGTTTTACTTCAGTGAAATTAAGTTCTGGTGTATTTGTCCAATTTATGCAAGTCCTAATTAAAAATAGCAAAATGCAGGCCCAGAACCAGTGGAATTGGCAAAATCAAGTTTCCATGTGATTTATCAGCTTCACTGTCACAGTAACTAACTCTGTGCATTTATTTACTTGGTTCTTTCTGTAAACTGTCAGGAGAAGTCATTCTATCAAACAGAAATGTAGCACTATTTTTATGGGTTATCTCTTTTGCCATGGGTTACATCAGTAAGTCATCTCCCTCTGTCAACTTGACAAGAGTCTTTTTGGTGTTGACCTTAAAAGGACACAGCTGTGACAACTTTGGGTTTTTTTTTCTGTTAATAGTTCTCAGCTGAATACTTGTTCTTGGTAGTCTGGGGTCCTCACCTCGCACTGTTTTACCCCATGGACAGATTGAGCACAAAGCTTTGGTCATTCACTCCAATAGTATCTTCCTGCCTTTATTACAAGAGGAACTGGAGAAATCAGGGGTAGATTTTACTCCAGCGAAATCATTACTGATTACAAGAGGTCTTCTAGATTTGGTCTTATTCTCTTAATGCTCTGTAATTAATGAGTATGTACATAAATCTTTATTTCCACAGCCCTTTGCTCAAGATTTTAAGAATTCCAATCCCTGGACTCAATCACCCCCAAGCATTTTCACATAAATAATTGTGTCTGATTATCTCCAGGTCCCAGAATTTGAAGATTAGTATCAAACTGCTCAGGATTTCAGAATAAAGAACGAATAATATATTATCAACTATATATCATCAACTTG
>JANHGB010050662.1:38102-50999 GCA_026283785.1 Coracopsis vasa | reverse complement strand
GGCTGCAGGCAGGGAGCTGCTGACTCCTCCCCTTCACAAGGGAAGGCCATCCCTCTCCTCCACCCAGCTGCCTGCATCCCGTCTGCCACGCTGGAGAAGCCATGGCCACGCAGGATGAACCCAAGAGCAGGGTGGTGGGGTTTTGGAGGAACAGGGGTAGGGCTAGAAAAGCTGGTAGGGAAAGGATGGTGCTTTCTTACCTGCAGGAAGCTGCTGAGAAGTACAAGAGGTCCAAGTCTGAGTTTGAAAAGGTACTTGGTGGCAAAGACAGCATAGGAAAGATTAAACAGCACCCAGGCAAGGACTGAGGAGGAAAGAGGGAACAGAGATTACATGTCCCTGAACCAGCAGCACCTGGGGAAAGCGCTCCACCGGTATTTAAAGGCACACAGCAAGCAGGAGGCAGGAGCTGCAGGTGTGTTAGTGAGGGAGCTGGAAAGCTGGGGAGGAAATGGGAAGGAAAGTGAGGAGCGGTCTTTTGGGACTGTGGGCAGCTACAGTGGTAGCGCAGAGCAGTGGGTCTAGAGCTGGCAGGGAGTGGCTAAACCAAACCTGCCCTGTTCCTCCCTGCAGAGGCACCTGGATGGACCTTGACAACAAGCTGGGACTGATGGAGAGGATGGGCAAATGCATATGTTAATCTAAGCATGGCCCCCTGGGCCCCAGGACAGACCTTGCATTGCCCAGAAGCTGAGGTCTGTGTCGGGAGCGGGAAGCTCCTCTGCCCAGCAGAGCCCAGGGCAGGATTCAGTGTTGGATGCTGCTGCTCAGGGTGCAGGTGGGAGCTGGAACTCCAAAGGGCAGCCCAGGACAGCTCTCCAGGCACTGAAATCAATCCCAAGCAATGGGCACTTCACATGGGTCAGGAGCACGAGCCTGGCCTGGCATTCCCAGGCATTGCCTTGCTGTGTCCCTGCCACTCTGTCCAGGGGCAGGGGTGTCCCACCAAGCCAGTGGAGCCCAGGGCACATGCTGTCTCAGCCAGGCAGATGTGGGCACTGCCCCTGCACCCCCGCTGTGCCCGCACTGCATGTGCTGCCCATGCTGCCAACCAGCCAAGGTCAGCAACAGAAGCTGCCGCTGTTCACAAAAGCCCATTACTGACTTATTTTCCCTTCCCGAAAGGCACAGAGTGCCTAGCTCAGTAGGTAGCACTGCCTCCCTTCCCTCCAGGAGCCGAAGAGCAGCCACATAAGCTGCTGCAAAAGCAGCACCCATCTGTGTGGAAAGAAGATGTTTTATCACAAAGTTACACCAAAATGAAAACTGTCACATTGGTTTTCTTTCCAACCGGCTGGATGTAATTGCGGGGACTAACAGAGCTGCTGAAATGATGCTGTGATTCACAACAGCTCCCTTTGGTTTCTAGGTCTGCTTGCAGGATAATACTCAACATCAGTCCTGTATTTTCCAGGAAGCTGCCTGGGAATGCAGTGCAGGTCAGGCTGGGAGGAAAAACCCCAGCTGTGGGTCTTGTACTCTCTACAGACCCTTCATTTGTGTGCCCCTGCTCCATCCCAGTGCCCTGCCAGGCAGGAACCCCGCTCTTGTGCACCCACACCAGGCACCCCGAGAGCAGCTGCCTCCCCATTGAGTCCTTGTACGTGCCACAGACAGACAGGTCTATGGCAGCTGCCTCAATCAGTGCAAATCTGCAGGAAAAAAACATCTCAGCACCTTGCAGACCTCTTCCTGTCAGGTCCTCCTGCCCAGCAGCATCATCACGCTGTGCTCCGGGTAAATTCAGTGTTCCATTTCCGAGCTGGGCAATGGCTGGTGCTGGGTTCCTGGGCACTGGGCGCTGCAGGAGAGCTGCCCAGGCATTCCATCCCATCACTTCCACAGCCCTGGCTCCCGTGATGACCAGGACACCCTGTGCTGGTTCAGCCACCTCGGCCGTGTCTCTGGGAGC
This sequence comes from Coracopsis vasa, assembly GCA_026283785.1. Classification (NCBI taxonomy): domain Eukaryota; kingdom Metazoa; phylum Chordata; class Aves; order Psittaciformes; family Psittacidae; genus Coracopsis; species Coracopsis vasa. The sequence goes on along the minus strand of JANHGB010050662.1, from coordinate 49,087 downwards.
ACAGGCTGGCTCCTGTGGGACTGCGCTCCTGGCACTGGGGGACTGTATGGTTCCTGCATCATCATCTGGAGTTTTTTCCACACTTTTCCTTGCAATCCAGCCCTTTGCTCTTTTACTCCTACCCAAGCAAATTTGAGGTGCGTGCCCCATTTCATTTTTACCCTCCCTGGCTGGGGAGGCTTCTTCTGCAGTGGGTCCTGCAGCAGTGGCACCGCTCCCAAAGCCCACAGGACAGCCCACGTTTTCCCTGCAGGAGTTAAACTGCAAGAAGCCACACTTAAAATAGCAATATCCAGGGATATTCCTGCATCCCTGGCAGTGGGGCACTGTTGGTGCAAGTGAGTTGGGGGCTCCGCCACCCACTTGGCCAAAGTTTATCCCAACTGTCCCACTGCCAGCCAGGCCAACACAGGAGAACATCTTTAGCAAAGCAAAAACATCTCCTCCCAGAGCAGGCTTGAGCTAAAGTATTAGCAGCACAGACTTGTTCCTTTTGGGCTTTGTTTCCACTTTATAGTATATATGTTATCGTTTATTTATAGGCAGATCACTTCACTATTTACAGTACATGAGCGTAGAGATTCTACAGTCTTTTTGATGTAAACAAGTAACTCCACGGCTGGGGAGTCTGGAAAAAGAAGCCAGTTCTGAAGTATTTACACAATTTAAAATAGAACTTTTATACCCACTGGAGAGATAGAGATAATACATTGAGCGATTTGGTTAAATTATCTAGGAAACTATAGAATCTGACAATGTAAAAATACAAGAAAACGTTCTCTTGTCTTAGAAGGTAGACAGTTAAATCACACTAGAAATAAATCTCTTTGTTTAAAAATAATAACAATAATAATAAAGGAAAGGCATAAGAATCCATGCCGTCTTTTAAGGTTAAAGTATATTACATAAATAAGGACACAACAGAACAGAACTGGGGAAAAATGCAGTGAAATATAAAAAAATGCTACCAATTGGGAAAAAAAAGACTAAAAACTTGATTCTTAATCACAGAGGGATCAATTCCACTGCTTCTACTTAGTCTGCAAGGAGAAAACTGCAGAGTTCAGTAGTACTTACTCGGCATGAGGAAGGGAGGCAGAATTGGCCCCTGTAAGTATGAGCAGTGTCCTTTTACTTAAAAAAAAAAAAAAGGAAGAAAAAGACAGAATTTATCTTTTTTTAATATAAATAACAAAGCAGATGTGCCCCTTTTTAGGTGAAATTCTTACACCTTTCTCAAGAAATGCATCAATTTAATCTTTCTCTCTCTTTCTCACATGCATACACACACTCCCTCCCCAGCTCAGTATTTACTGCAGCGTAGCTCTCGGCTCGGTGCCGTGGGCACTCGGGCCAGGATGCTGCCTCCCCTCCTGACCCCAGGGTGGGCGAGGGAAGAGGAATGAAACCCAGAGGCTGCATTTGGCTGTATATTGCTTGAGATTGTCAGGGATGGACTACGATGCTTAGAACAGAAAAGGTGTCAGGGCTCAGCTGATGTACAAGGATGTATCTCAGTATTCAGCATGCCTCCAAGAGAAAGAAAAGAAAAAACAACCCAAAACAGAAAAGAAAAAGAATAAAAACAGTGCTGGTCTGCAATTGCAATGCTCCTTTGCATGGACCAGTGCTGGAATCAGACACTCAAGACTGTAACATGGTGACTGAGCAGCCGCTTCATTGAAGACGACGTGCAGTTCAGTCAGCTGCGCTGAGTAGGGATAGGGAGAAACCTTTTCTTTGGGGCAGCACGGAACCTAAAACCCAGGATTGTCCTCTGCATTCAGCCCAGACACTCAGAAATGTTTGCTCCTTCCCACAGAGCCCCAGGGACCCACTGGAGTCCAGCCAGGAACCCAGTATCCCACCCTGAACAACGAGCTTCCCTGGGACAAATCTGTGCAAAAAAGGCAAAGGGGCATTTTATCACGAGACTTCACATTCAGCATTTCCCCACAGTACCTGTAGGAAACTACTGGGGACATTCTATAGTCATATATGTTTAAAAAAATAAATCTCCTCCTTACTTATTGCCTACCGTAATACACCCTTTTGCTCCCAGTTCCTCTCTGAAGTAGCACTCCTACCAGCCCCGGCCCTCACAGGCAGCTGAGGCCAGGGTTCCCTTTTTGGGGTGCCAAGCTCCGAGCTACACCCACAGCAGGGCGCCCGCTGTGATGCCACAGGCTGGGCAGGATGTAAAGCTTGTCCTCAGGGGGGTGATCCCGCTCCCTGTCCCCAGCAGCAAAGCACTGGGTGCCACTGGCTTCCCCAGCAGCACGGGCTGCCTCACCCTGCTGTGCTCCTGCCCCGCTTCCCTGTCAGCATCCGGAACAGTCACAGGCTGCTCAGGGAGTGAGCTCTCACCTGCACCTTGTGCCCGAGCACTCCTTCCTGCCCCTCTGCAGATCTGAGTGCTGTGAGCTAAAGACACCTTTATATTAAAAAAATAAAATAAGATTAAATTAAAAGTGGGAACTACTTTCACCACAAACCCTGTGTGAGGGATTCTAAACCCAGCAGAGCTGTGCTTCTTGAGCTGAACATCCTCTACTCTTAAACTCTGGGGGAAGCCCCTGGAGCAGGTAGCACGTACCCGCTGCTTTTCCTTGCTGCAGCGATGGGCCACAGTGCCCCTGCACCTTGCACACTTCTGGGCATAGTGCATAAGTCCTGGAGAAATTTCCTGGGCAGGAGGGAAAACAAGCAATCCCAATTTAATGGGGAAAGAAAACAACAAAAACCCCAACAAATAAAACCTCCCCCAAGACCCAACCCCACTTATAGGCTTCAGGCACCACAAAGACCACTTATTGCGTCTCATTTTACCCTATGGGTGCAGTGCTGATGAGCTCTGTGCAGGATGAACCCCTTCCCAAGCACCAACCTTGGTATTCAGAAGCCAGGCATGGCAGGGGCTGGAGGCTGAGCCGAGGTGCCCAGCCACAGGAAAACTTTGGAATTTGATACCTGGGTACACCAAAACCAGTGCTTGGGAAGTGACTGAGTGATCCCTCAGGAGAGGGCTTCCTCAGGCACTGCACTGACCCTTCCCCTCTGCCACCTTGATGCATCCCCAGCAGGGCCCGGCTGAGTGGGAGATGGAAGAATTCCACTTACTTTGCTTCTTTTTTTGTTTGCTTTTTTTTGGATTGATCATTTTCTGAAAAACATCAGCACAGCACAGGACAGTACTATCCACCCTAAATGTGTCGCTATATACATTCTACATAAGCTCTATAGCAATCACATGTAAACATCATCATTGTGAGGAAATACTAGGACAGAAAAAGGCAAAGCTACAATGAGGCAATTGCCAATAGCAGATGCTCAGTCTTGGCCAGAGCTACTCATGTTTGCTAAGGTGGGATGAGGAACCGGGAGAGCTTGTGGCAGGAGAGACACCAAACCTTGCTGCTGAGACTGAAATGGCACAAGGGCTGTTCCCTGGCAGTGATGGTCACCGGTGGCAGGTTGGGGACCTGCAGTTCAAACCCCGCAGTGGCCCATGGGCCCTTGCACTGCCGGGCTGGTTGTCAGAACCTTGGCTTCCCGAAAGCGGGGAGGAATAGCCAGGTAACTGTGCTGGTATCGGCGCTGCCGGCGCTCCTGCTCCCACCAGAGACCAGCTGCACACATCGCCCTGGAGCCCAGGGCCTCCTCGGCAGGGCTCAGGCTCTTGGCATCGCATCTTGTGCAATTTCAGAGGTTTTGGTCGTACTCCCTACAAGATGAAATAGTTCCCACACCAGGGAAATGAGAATAAACCTCTAAGTCATGGGGAAGGGAGACTCCAGGAGACTCTAATCTAACTATTGACAGAGTTAAGGCTATAATATTCTATCTACATAGGATGGCTGAATCCCTAGTGGTCTCTGGGTCTGAAAAATAAATGGAGACAATGGAGATGGCTTGAGAAGCAGCCAGGTTCCCACTCCCTCCGGAAAAGTGCCTTTGGCCGGTTTGCGGTGGGGTTTGCTCCAGCCATTGGTGGGCTCTTTCCATCTCCCACCTCACCTGGAGATGGAGGACAGGTTTGCAAGCAAATTTCAGGGGGGCTGCTGCTTGAGCACGCCTTCAATGCAGTGCTGCTGGGCAGCCCCAAGGGCCCCCGGCTAGGGGCAGAGCAGGCAAGTGTGCCACAGGGCACTGGGTGCCAGCTGGGTGCTGGGGAAGTGTATGGCTTATCAGGTACCAAGCAGAGGACAGACAGGGCAGTGGGGCAGGCATTCAGTGTGGCTGCCGTGCCCCCTCCCTGCCCCTCTGGATTTTTAGGGCTATCACAGATGGATCTTGTTGCCCCACTTGCTTTGCAGGGGTGGAAGCAAGCAGGAAGCAAGCCGCTCGGCCTGTCCCATCTCCCAGTGCCCAAGAGGCCAGAGAGAAGCCAGCTCCCTCGCATGGACCCGGAGGTGCCCGTCCCCCAGGCTGTGCCCACAGGATCAAGCCTGGCCAGCTCAGCGCCCTGGCCCATCTCTCGTGGCTCCAAAGGCAGCAGGGGGCTGGAGCAGTGGTGCCTGGCAGGCATAGGTCCCACAGCCCCCCACGTAGTGCATCCTTCTACCACCTCTCTCCTTCAAGCCTGCAAAGCTGACTGGCCCTATGGCGAGAATGGCATGGGGCTGCTGTGCTCCACTGCCCGCCTGTTCCAGCACACACCAGGACCAAGCTCAGCATCCAGGTGCTGCAACCCAGCTGGGCTGGGGCTGGGGATCTCAGATCATACAAGCAAAGAATAATGGCTTTGACAGCAAAGTGGGTGACTCCAACACAATGACCGAGCACCCTGGTTTGCCAGCAGGGCAGGCAGGTGCCCCCATGCTCCGTGACTCTGCTTTGACTCCCCATTTGCTGAGTGGCAAGTGCCTCATTACAGTGCATAGTTAAAAATCAAGGAAGCGGTACAATAAATCTGAATTACAGTACATCTGAGCCATAAATACATTTTTTTTAAGTATATACTTTTCTTTTTTTCTCTTCTATTAAAAATTAGTTTATAATCCTGATTCTATTCACAATTAACAATTTCATCATCACACACTACGGACAAAAAAATGTTATGGTGAACACAGCTGCAACTCCACGGCAGGAGCACAGGGGGGATCGGTATGGGGGAAAGGGGCTGGGAGGCTCCTAGGCTCACCCTAAACAACCAGTCAGCAGCGAAGGGACTAACGTGTGGCAGTGAGACATCAACACCATGGGGACTCACAGACAGAAGCAGCTTTGTTCAATGTAAACATCGATCGGAAGGGACAGCAGTCTCTCTCTCGCGTGCTCTCCTCTCTCACGCTCTCTCTCGCTTTCCATAGACTGAATAATTTCTTTGAAAACGTAAACATATTGGAAGTGCCTTGACTGAGGTATTGAGGTATTCCTCCAAGGTTAAGGCTGTTACCGATGCAGGCTTAGCTGGGCCTCCTGCAGCAAGCTGTCGAAATCCATGGTCTCGTACTTGCTTTTCACTGGAGCTGGGGAGGACTCCTCCGCGCTGCAATCTGGGAACGGCAGGGACACAGGAGCAGGACATGAGCAGGGAGGAAAACTGAGGCATGGCAGGGCACTGCTATCAGCATGCTGCCTCCCAGCACTGCAGAGCCAGCCTGGACGAGCACTGATGGCAAAGGGGAGTAGGGACAGTGCTGTCTCTTGCTACCCACAGCACTGCACAGCCACCCTACGATCTTCATCATGGGGTGCTATCTGTTTCCTATCTTCTCTCTGCCCAAAATGAGGGGCTCTGGGATTCATTTAGATGAAAATGGGCAAAGTCAGAGGATTGCTGCTCTGAGCAGATGAAATATTACAAGGTGCTAAAAGATCAGGCACATGTGTCAAACTGAGCATCCAGAGAGAAGTCAAGACTTGGCACTTCAATTTCTGGGCCTTAGTCTCTCATGCCTGAAGTGGGATACTAGAACCACTGCACCTCCTGCAGAGTGTACAGAAATAAATGTGTGCTGTTTATGAAACACCTGAAGATCACAGCAATGAGGGCTGAGCGAGGCCTGGATCATACTTCTCTTGCAGGACCAGCACAGGGTTTCATTCCTGCCCTTCAGCTCAGGCTGCAGCCCTGCCACCTGCAAGGGCTGGGGTCCAACGAGACCTGGCAAACACTGTCACTGAGAAAGACAGGAGATGCTGCAGAACCCCATAAAGCACAGAAAGAGTTAATGCAACTGCAGCACATTTCAGTGCTGTCATTTTGGCTCAAAAGTGCTAGTGCAGTGTGGTGAATCTGTCCTGTGGAGCAGCAAACCACCCAGATCACCTCTTGGGCTAATGAAATGTTGCTGATTGCTTTATCTAATGACTGGAAAGGGACTTCTCTGCTGGAAAGCATCCAGCACTCTGTAGAAACACAGCGGAGACAGGATGGGCTGTGGTCAGCTGAGACCCAGCAGCCCTGGGGTGCGATGCTATGTTTTGCAGCCAATGCACTCCAGGTCCTCACGCCAATTGCTTTTCTTCTCTCTCCCCCGTTTTGCAAGCCATCTGACTGAGCTAAGAGCAGCTACGTGAGCCATAAGAGAGCTGCTGGGCTTTTCCTGCAGGCTCTGAAGATGTTTAAGATCCTTGCCTGACTAGCGTTCAGCAGTGCAATGTGCTGTTACAACTCTGTGATGATAAATGAGATGCTTCTGAAAAAGCAGCTCCTGCTTTCTTACCCAAGTCAGCATATCTGGTCCAGAAGAAATGCCCGAGGCCACCAGAGCTGAGCTGGAATGAAGGCTCGTTCCTCTTCTGTAGTGAGGTGCCGTTCTTCAGAGATAAGGCGGCATGCTCTGAATACCGGTAGGTGATGAAGCCGTATTTATCGCCCCTGAGCAACCAGAGAAAGAATTCAAGATGCGACGTGCCCCACAGCTCTCACACAGCTCTGCCCAGCACTGCACCCTCCATCCTGCTGTCCCTCCATACTCCTGGCCCTTCCCATGCCCTTGGATCTGGGCACACACTGCATTTCTTCACTCAAAGCACTGAAACCATGGGCTTGGCTAACCAAGGGAGTTGGTATGGCACAACTGCATCACTCACACACACAGAGCTGGATGCAGGGGTGACCCTGCATCTCCTGGCAGTGCTGATGGTGCCTGGGGAGAGGGGTTGCCTGTAGCTGCTGGAGTCCTGGACTCGCTCCCACTCACCTGTTAGTTCTGGACAGGACCTGACACTCCACAATCTCACCAAACACTTCGAAGCGTTTCTTCAGTTCACTGGAGTTCATGCTGCTGGAGAGGTTTCTGATGTACACCACCCGGCCTTCCCCCTGACAAAGCAAGTGAGAAGCTTCAGGCTCCATGACCCCACACCTCCATGCTGCTGATGGGCACTGGAAACATGGGGCTGTCAAGGAGCCCCTGCAAACCAGCACTGGAAATCAGGCTGCAGTAGGGCAGCATTGCTGTAGGCACAGCCTGGCATCTCCAGGGTCTGGCTGTCCCCGCTCCAGCTAGCTCACGAGTGTCACCCCCAAGACACCACTGCTGCTGGGGACAGCCATCCTCAGGCTGAGGCAGCCGCCACCCCCTTCTTCTCTTTTGAACTTCTACACTCTTGCAGCTTTTACAGCTTCTCCTGGTGAAGATGCTGGGAAGTATTCCCAAGAACTGCTAGGGGCAAAATGAAATTGCACTGCAGGAAAAAGTAAAATGCCAGAGGGGCACGTGTGAACATGTGTGTGTGCACAACATTACACAGGACCAAGTAATTTCCCACACACCCACCCTGCACCCAGCTCCTACCTATGGGTACACGCCAGGTTCCTGGTACGTGAGGCTGCCTCTGCAGCAGGACCACATCTGTAACAGCTGAGCAGCTTCAGGGATTTCCCAGCTCACCCCACTAACTGCCAATGCCAACTGCACTGAAGCACCAGTGTGGGATGCTCCAGCCATGTCTGTGCCAAGGACTCTGTGTATTGCCAATCGCCAGCGGCTTCCGCTTCATATTGGGTTTTTCTCTCCCCCCTCCACCCCCATCTCCTTGTTTAACACTGGCCCTGAACCAACGGCTGCTAAAGCCAGGGCTAATGGGCTCCAACACTGCTTTTCCAGAGCAGGAGATGAACTGAGGGCTGGGGATTGCTTTGTCCCTGCTCACTTACGATGGCCTTTTCCCGTCTCTTCTCCATCTGGCCCCGGTGCCTGCTCCCGCCCTGACACTGCTCGCTGTTCTCACACCTGGGAAGCGAGGAAGAGGAGGTCAGCCCTGGGGGGAACCCAGTGAGAAAGCTTCAAACATCAGAAAGAAACTGAGGTATGTAGGGTCTGCAGCAGCAGGTGGGCAGGCACTCTGGAGCACTGGCAGCCAAGGAGAGATGGAAACACGGGAAAGGACACTGGAAAGTCCTTTCTAATAAACGCTGGAGAGGATTCCTAGCCCAGGCACGGCTCTGGCCCCTGCCCACACCCCAGTACTGCTTTCTCTGGCTATGGCTGATGTTTGCAGCAGCTGCTGTAGTACCAATTATTTCAATAGTTTTTCTTTCATTAATTAGCATCTTTATTACTTGGGCCAGTAGAGCACAGACAGCCAGGGTTGCCACGGACCGATACAAAAATACAGAGGCAAGAACATTCCCAAGTGCCCTCCCCATGGTCCCCTGTACCTGAAGGTGCGTCTGCTTGTGGGTGATCGGGACCGGCAGCAGGAAGACCCTGAGCTGGACCTGCTCCGGGAACAGTAATGCAAACTGGTCCTGGAAAGAGGGTTTCTCCGCAGGCACAGCTTGGTGTTGCCATGCTCCTCTTCCTCCTCCTCTTCCTCCTCTTCCTCCACAGGGGAGCCACTCTCGCTGCAGCTATCTTCAAAGACGGTGTCATACTCAGGGGTCTTGCAGAAGACCATGTCCTCGTCATCAAGAGCACTGTCCAGAAAGCCAAAGTGCTTTGTTAAGCTGGCTCTGATCTGCTGGTCTCTCAGCTGCTTGACGCCATCCTTCCACAGCATCTCACTGCCAGCCTCCTTGCTGCTGAGGTCCAGCCCCTGGTAGTGTGCAGCTGGGACCCTCCTCTTGTGCTCTGTCTCCACTTGGCCCGGGGGCTCCCATGACTTGAGCACCTTTCTCTGCAGGGTGGCCTCGGGCTTCATGACCTGGCAGTAGTCGTGGTCCCCAAAGGAGCGGGAGAAGGGCCGCTTGAGCACGCCTTGCTGCTCAGGGAGCACGGGGCGCCCGGCAGCTCGGCTCAGGTGGGCAAACAGCTCTGTCCTCTCAGGGTGCTTCCTGAGGGCTTTCCGGGAGGCTGCTGCATCCCCTACATCCCCAGGGCTGGGGGCCATCCCATCCTCCTTCCCCGGCTCCTGCGTGATGTCTGGCTTGTACAGGTCCTCTTCAGAAGGCTTATATGGCGGAGTGGTGGGTGGTGTGAGACCTAGACCACCCGAACAAAGGGCAGGAGTCAGCTTTGCCCCCACCATCCTGCTCCATTCTAACCCAGCACCTCAGACACTGCAAAGAGGGAGGCTGCTCAGCCCAACAGCCACATCCATAGAATCATAGGATGGTTTGGGTTTGAAAGGACCTTAAGATCATTTAGTTCCAACCCCCTTGCCACAGGCAGGGACACTTTCCACTAGACCAGGTTGTTCAAGGCCCCATCCAACCTGGCTTTGAGCACATCATCCATATCATCCACTGGCACTTGGGGAAAAAGAAGGATGCCTGATCCCAGCTGGGACCAGAGGACTCTCCCTTCCCTGTGGACCATGCAAGGCCCTTTCAACAGCTCCCCCACGACAAACGCACACCCCTGAGTTTCTCTCAGTGCTTGGACGTGGAGGCAGCACATGGGAAGTCTCCTGTGTTTGTGGAGCAAAAAGGGGGTCCTGGGCCAGGGGGTGAGTATGTCCCCATGGCTGGGCTCAGCTGCAGCTGATGAACCAGGCTCAATTTAGGATAAATTTTCCCCCTCCCAGGGAGGATTTCTGCAAAATTAAAAAATGAAAAGCCTGTCCTACCTGCTGTCCCACACAGCTCCACAGTCAGCATCGGCTCAAAGTTTCTCTTCCCAAAGGTTGGGTCACTGGAGAAGAACAGAAAATAAGGAGAAAGTGTTTAGGTGAAAACTGTCTCAAAACCCAAAGGAAGCTGAGAAAACACTGCTTACAAGCAACCCCTCCCATCACACCTTATGGAGTCACCCCACAGAGGGGCGCAGGGGCAGAGGGGCGAGCAGTGTGCCCTCCCCATCCCAGCCAGAGCTCCAGGGCACATTGCCCCTGGCATGCAGCAATGCTCTGCCCTCAGCCCAGGGCTCTGTGAACTCCTTGCACCTGAGCGATGGCCATGGCTCCCCACAGCCCCATGCCCCACTGCAGGGATCAGTCTGCTCTACACAAGCATCCTCGCCTGCTCACTGCAGACACATGCCCAGCCAGATGCACCACAGTGCTTTCCTGTAGCCCCATGCACACTTACGTTTGTGCCAAGGACAGCGTGAGACCCCTGGGTGTTTCTGAAAGGCAGGGAGAGAAGCAGGGTTACCAGTGAGGCTGTGCTCCTTCCTTCAGTACTCACAGCAGGAGCCAGGGCCCCGCTGCCCACCCTGGCCTGGCAGGGTCTGGGGACCACCTGCCTTCGAGGCAGCAAACGCTGCCAAGGTTGAGCCATTCCCACTCACATAGCACTTGCAGACAGCTGAGTCTGGGGCCCTGATGCAGGGGAACCTGGTGCCCAGGCAGAGGGCGACCCTGCAGGGAAGAAGGACCTGAAGGGATGGGGCAGCCTGGTCCCTGTTAGGTTAGTGCTACACTGACTCCTTCATAAAATCATACAATCATAGAATCATGGAATAGCTAGGTTTGGAAAGGACATTAAGATCATCTAGTTCCAACACCCCTGCCACAGGCAGGGATGCCTCACACTAGACCATGCTGCCCAAGGCTCTGTCCAAACTGGTCTTGAATACTGCCAGGGATGAAGCATTCACCACTTCTCTGGGAAACCTGTTCCAGTGCCTCAACACCCCACAGTAACTTCA
>JANHGB010050662.1:0-33662 GCA_026283785.1 Coracopsis vasa | reverse complement strand
CTGTAGGCATGGTTGAGCGTGTCCCCCTCTTCCATAGTGCGGAAGGCAGCCAGGCCCATGTCATCTCCCTGTATATCATCCAATGTCTCGGTGAGGGCTGCCAGCAGCGCTTCATTCTCGCTGTCTATTATCTGAAAGGAACGGGCAAAGAAGAGAGGGAGAGTTAGGCTGGGCAGAGGGACCCCGGGATGCTGGGCAGGAGGCAAGAAGGGCTGGTGATGCCACACCAGCACTCACACTTTCCAGTGACCCGACAGGGGATCTGAGAGATCTTTTCCCCAGCACAACACTAGGATGGGATCGGGAGGAGAGAGACCCATCTGAACAGGAGCATCAATCCCCCTGCACACCCAGCAGGAAAATAATGAGTCAGAGCATCTTCTCTCCCAAGAGTAGTCTCCACCCCACCATGGGGCAAACAGCAGCAGACAAAGGATCCAGGATTAAAAGGCTCCTTGCCCAAATCCTCCTGATTCTGGGCTGCAAATTCCTCCAGGACCAGCTATCACAGCACTGCTGAGCAGGGCCGCGAACAGCATCCAGCCAGGATGGGAGCCTGGGGGGAGAGCAGGCACAGCCCCCTGCCCTCTATGGGGCTGGAGAGGCCCAAGAGGGCACAACCAGTTATTTGCAGCAATCCTGATGGGGAAGGCAAAGAAAATGTGAAGAGCCATAAGCCTGGCCCAGGGCTGCCCAGTGGACAAGAGGGCAGAGGGGAACCTCACTCCAGGCTGCACCGCTGGCCAGATGCCACAGCTTGCACAAGCAGTATGGGTTTTGTTTTCACTAAAACCCCCCAAACACAGGCACCTCCAGCTCAACAGGGTCTCTAAGCCCTCACGCTTAAAGCTGGCTGCACCCAGCGCTCTGTGAGCGACCCAGAACAAGATAGGCTTTATATTACAGGTCCCCTGATCTCTTTTCTCCGGCAAATGTCATGATCTGGGGATGCTGACAGGAGATTTGTGAGTGTCTAGGGCTGCACTGGGCCAAGCAGGGCCATGAGCTGCTTCTGCCTCCTCCCTGCCCACTACCCCAACCTGCCCCCTCGGGCCCCTCTTTCCATCTGGGCTTCACCCTGCCTGATGCACCTCCTGCCATCCCAGTGCCCTCCCAGTCCTGCATAGCCCCATGAGCCCCTTTCCAGACTGGAAATACGATGCAAAAGCCCAGAAGAGGATGCAGAAGCTGAGGAATGGCTGAAGCAAGCCAGGAGTTCCTTCTATTTGGTCCTCCTCCATCATATTCTGAATGTAAACCATGCCCAACAAGAAGCAGGCTAACATCAGCTATAAAATTAGCACAGGGGTAAATTCAGGCTCGCAAAGAGGACTGCTGACTGCATGCAGCCTCCTGTGTTTCTCTCATCTTGTTTGAAAATTAAATATCTTTTGTTCCATGCCCTAACCTTGCTCGCAGTTACTGGAGCAGGCTCTGGGGAAAGGCAGCAGGATGCTCCATTTTTGGCTCCGTTTCTTTTCCTCCTGTTATTGGCCTAAGAGCACTGTGCATACAAGTTCAGTGGGATACATTTCATCATACTCCACTGCTCCTAATGGGCCTGTCTTTTGCATTTCTTTTCTGTTTATCTTTTCCCCAGGAAGTTCAGCGGAAAATATGCATCTCGTGATGAAGGTCCCTCAGCTGGACTGGACCATTTTCAAGCACAGCATCAGCACAGCGTAAAAGCCAGAGGGTTGTTATTGTGGGCAAGTTAGAAAATATTGGGGGGTTTTATCTTTTTTTCCCTTGTTTAAATATAAATCCTCCTCCCTCCCAAAATGTAACCCTGAGGAGAGAAACCAGCCACCCTCTGCCAGAGGGACCCAAACCCAAACACAGGGAGGATGCCAAAGTTGGAGAGCTGGGGAAGGGGCTGCTTTTTGCTCCCAGAAAATGAACATTCCTGCCTCACACCACAGCCCAGGTATCCTGGGAGTTGAACAGGACAAGCTGCACACAAGCTGTAGTTCCTTTAGTTCCTTTTTAATAATACATCACAGGAGGGTTGGCTCAGCAGCCTTCTCTGCTCATCCACCTCCTCATTAGGCTTACACTGCTTGCCCCATTTAGAGCTGGTGCAGAAATTAATGGAGCACTAATCAGCTGGGGAGGACCTATTAATAGTTGTGTGTGTTCCTTCTCCCTCTCCCCTGCCCTCTTCCTGCCTCCATCCTGGGGTCCCCTGTGTCAGGAGAATGGGAGTACCTGGAACAGCTCAGAGTCATCTGTGCTGTACTGGCTGGAGTCGGTCTCTGAGTGCTCCCCACACCACTGCAGCTCACTGAAGCAGCTGGCTGAGTCGAAGTCACTGGCATCCAGCTGAGATAAATCGATCTCAGGGAAGTCGGAGTAGAGGTGCTCCTCACCAGACACCTCGTACTGGGGAGAGAAGAGACAGGTGGTGAGCCTGAGGGGCAGGCAGCAACAGGCAGCAGCAGCCTCCTGCATAGGCAGCCATCTCCTCGCATGCTGTCGCTCCCACTCAAGCCCATTACTCAGACCCTCTTCCAAATAAGCTTTGGCAAGCAGTTCCAGAAGCAATTACACTGCAGTGCAGTGTGGAGGGCATCTCTTCACTGCACATCTTCACTGCACATCTTGCAAATCGGTTTACACAGCCAGGCACTGGCACTGCTGGTTACCAAAAGCCACCCCACAATTGCCACCAAAGTCCCCCTCTTGTGTCAGGGGTCAAAACAGCAGCATCAGCATGGGAAAAGCCTCATCTCCTCTGGTGAGCAGATGCTCAGGGCACAGCATCTGGGCTGTGCAAAGCAGCTGTTTGTGCTCTTAGGGGAAATTGAAGCTATTCCTGCCTTTGGTGCCCTAAAGGTGCTATCCAGGGTTATCCAGCTGCCCTGGGAATCAGCAATAACAGAGCAAGCAACATGAGAGACTTGGGAGCACAAGACAGCAGTGCATGGGACCAGGCTCTAGTGGGAAGCCTCACACCCGGTCCCCATGGCTGCTCCAGATCCTGTCCTCACTTCATGGCACTGAACCGCATGGGGATAGTCCCTTGGGGAAGCTGAACATCTTGCATATCCCAAGGCACTGCCAAGGCAATACAAACCCTGGTCCTCACATTGCACATGCAGGATGAGAAAAACAGCACAGAAACAAATCGATGTCCAGGTGCACATGAGGCGATGTGAGACCTAAAAACTGAGCTAAGAATCTCCATTTAACTACAGAAAGAAGCTGGGACCTGCCCCGCTTCTGCCTGGCTCCCAAAGCCCTGTGACTGTATCCAGCACCAGGAGAAGCAAGGGCTGGCACTAGCACGGCCCTGCCTGCACCAAGCCCTTGGGTCGAGCTTGTTTTTGCCCCCAACATCCAGGTTCAAATGCAGAGGGGAAAGGCCCTAGTGTGACTCCTCCTGGCATTGGCTGTCCGGGGGGAGTTTTCTGGCAATGAGGGAAGCAAGTTTATTTACAGAGCTAATGGATTCTGGAGCAGGCAAACATCTGAGCATGTGAGAGAGGGGCAGGAGAACATGGGGGCCTCCCCTCCTGAAGTGCCCTGGAAGGGTCTCCTCCGACACTCAATGGGAAGGAAAAGGAATTTCAAACAGAGCTGCAGGAATGGAAAAGACAGCGTTCTCTCTCTTCTTTTTTGTTATTCTTTTAGTTGGGATAATCTGGGATAATTGATTGTGTTCCCATAGGCTGAGCAGCCCATGTGCCATGATCCCCACTGGTCTTAGAACACCCTGCGCCACACCAAAAGACATTCCTGTGCACGCACCCACTCCCATTTTCATTTCCCACCAGCTTTTCACCCTGTCCCGTTCTAGGGGCAGTGGAAGAAAGGGCGAGCAGTTTGGAGGATGCAGCAAAGCTAGGGGAAAGCAGTTTCACAGCCTGTGTCCTGGCAAGAGACTGCCAGCCCAAATGTGCCACGGCCACAGCAAGGCCAGCATCCTCCCTCCACCCTGCTGCTGGAGGAGGTGTATCAGGTAGACATCCATGAGTGTGGTACCACCACATATACTGGGCACAAAAAGAGTCAGTGCAGCTCCAGGATTTGATACTCCTTGTGGGCCCCCAAGGTGAGGGCTCTTCAAACCTGCCCTGCAAAGACCTTTGCTCCCTGGGTGATCAGAGCACATGCAGCAGGTCTAGAGTCCCTGTCCTCTTCACTGCCAGCTTTGGGGAACAGTTACCTTTCCTTTAGCTCTCCCGTCCCCTCTGCTCGTGCCCATGCTAGGCTGCTCTGGGATCAGATGTCCTTTGGCCTTTCAGATGTGCCCCTTACCTGCTGTGCCTTGTCCCTGCTTTCCTTTTTCTTGCGCCTGCTCCAGAAAACATCTTGCAACAACTCTGGCTCCCACTTCTCCCCAAATCTTCCCATGGGAACACAGGCAAAGGCTTTTATTTTTAGAAAAGCCATACATACATATATATATGTGTGTGTGTGTGTGTGTTCAATTAAAAATAGCAGAGCAGTCAAATTCTCCTGCTCCTTTTGATATGCCACAAGGGAAAAGATCCTGGTGCTGAGATCACAAGGAGCAGCTGACACCAGTGCTCGGGATGTCTTTTGATCAACTCCACAGATGTGACATGTCCCCATTGGCAACAGGGCTGGGTAAAAATAAACTCCTGCAATCCAACACTGCGGAGCTGCCCTCTCTGGGCACCCTCTAGGCAGGAGTGCCCCGGCACTGCACCGTGTGCAGCCATGCTGAGGCAGTGGCTGGCAGTGGATGCTCCCAGGTGCCTGGCTAGCATTGGTCAGGAGTGCCCCAAACTCAGCTCTGCCTGTCCCAGTCCCCTTCCTCCTTGGCAAAAGTGAGGAGAGCCTTTGCTCAGCACAGCTGCCCACATGGGCACCCACAGGGCATCCCAGCAGGAAGCCATGGCCCCAGCCAACCTGCTCTTCTCCGAAGGGTCATTTAACCAGCCCAGCCACCTAACGACCTGAGTCCATGGCGGGAATCCATCATTCGCAGCACCGCTAGCCTAGCACTGAGCACTGAGAGCACAGCCCTGACTGCAGGGTTGGAGCAAGACCGAGCCCCCTGCCCGGGTAGGGGTGGCAGTGGTGAGGGGAGGCTGCCTGTGGGCACTGGACCTCATCTGCCCTAACTTTCTCTTTTCCCACCCTTTGCATTTCCTGCTGCCTTGGGAGAGGAGTGAACTTTTGTTCTAATTTTACTCGGGAGTTTGCAGGAAGATCAGCCATGGGTTCTTGGTGTGCAGCCAGCAAACACCCATGGAGACATGCTCAGAAATTCGGAGGCATCCTCCAGCCCAGACACCTGGTCTGTGTGTGCTGCAGCGTGGCTGCGACCGGAAAGCTGCCGGTGGCTCACTGCAACATGTCTATGGATCTCTGCGCCAGGGAAGAGCTATGCCCAGGCAGCCGCGGGTGCCCCCATGTCACACACCTACATCAGGGGCAGCAGGAGCCCAAGCCTCAGCATCCCTCCCCTGTGGCAGCAGGAGAGCCCTGCAGCAACACCACACCTGAAAACCAAAGCTGAAAGGTAAAGGGTATATAGGGGAATGGCCTCCTCCCAGAGACATCCTCCTTGAGTTGCTTTAAAGCATGAGCCAGCGCTGACCTCAGCCCTAGCAGAAATGCAATCACAATTAGAATCATGGAATCAACCAGGTTGGAAAAGACCTTTAAGATCACCAAGTCCAACCATAACCTCAGGACTGTTGAGCCCACCACTAAACCATGTCACTAAGGGCAAACTGACCTCCCCTCATGGCTGCCCCTCATGATCTCAAGTCACAGCCACCCCGCATCTGCCCCCTCATTGTGGCCCCTCACTGTACAGCTGCCGCCCCTACCCCTCATGGCCACCCCTCGCCTCCCCTCAAGATCTCCTCTTATGGCCACCCCTCCCCATGGCTGCCCCTGCTCTCACCTCATGATCTCCCTTCACAACCGCCCCACCACTCCCCTCACGATCTCCCCTCTCCCCTCATGGCCACCTCTCCCGTCCCCTCACAATTTCCCCTCATGGCACCCTCCTGTCTCCTCATGATCTCTCCTCATGACCATCCCATCTCTCACCTCATGATCTCTCCTCATGGCCGCCCCTGCTCTCCCCTCACAATCTCCCCTCATCTCTCATGGCTGTCTCTCCTGTCCCGTCATGATCTCCCCTCATCTCTCATGGCTGTCCCTCCTGTCCCGTCACGATCTCCCCTCATCCCTCATGGCTGCCTCTCCTGTCCCCTTATGATTTCCTCTCACGCCTCATGGCCACCCCACCTCTCACCTCATGATCTTCCTTCATGGCCACTCCTTCTCTCCCCTCTCCCCTCATGGCCGCCTCTCCTGTCCCCTCACAATTTCCCCTCATGGCACCCTTCCTGTCTCCCCATGATCTCTCCTCACACCCATCCCGTCTCTCACCTCATGATCTCCCCTCATGGCCGCCCCTGCTCTCCCCTATCCCTTCATGGCCGCCTCTCCTGTCCCCTCACGATCACCCTTATCTGCACACGGGGAGATGGCACATGCATTGTGCTCGTGCTTAGCGAGGCCGTGAGCGCCTCAGCTTCTGAAGCCTGCCGGCGGGCAAGCAGTGCTGGATGCGAGCAGTGCCCAGAGGGAACTTAATCCTGTTTAAGCCTGGCAGGGCAGATTTGCATTGCCGCCTGCATACATGGCCCCAGGATGCTTTGCAATTGCCTTGTCACTCACACGCCACTTTGCGGCACCGAGAAAAAGAAGGGGCTGAAGGAACCAGCCAGAAACAGGCAGCACAAATCCTCGCCGAGGAGCCGAAGCGGTGACTCAGCCCCGCACGGAGCCTCCTACCAAAGCACGAAGGGATAAATACACATCCACACGTGCTGGAGACAGAGCCCCACGTTAACTGGTAGTGCTCAGGCTGGGACCCAACCCAGCAGAAGGTGAGAAATGCCAAGAACATGAAATGTCAGCTCCCACCAGCCCTCCCTTGGCAGCATGGGCAGCACCGGTCCTGGGTGCCTGTGTTCATGGCCAGCCGGGGAGTCTCTCCCTCCTCACCCTCACCCCAGGCTTGTCTCTAGAAAGGAAATAAAACCCTGGTGCAGGGGTTCTGGAGGGAGCAGTCCAGTCTTATCAGGGAAATCCGCAGTCACAGACTGCTTGAAACGGGGATTACAGACACGCAGGGAGCCGGGCACCGGGATGAACTCCTACCCGGGCAGGCAGCACGGGTTGGCTGGTGCAGCGTGGGGCACCGCTGCACACCATGCTCACTGCTTCAGGCAGTGGGAGCCCCACTCAGGCGCTGCAGGCCCCCAGCACCCTCCCCGGCCAGCCCAGCAGGCAATGGGGGCATGCAGCCACCGTGACCCATGCCGGGGCCAAACCCAGCCCCAGTCAGGCCACCAGCACTCTGGAGCAGCAAAACTGGATGCTGCCAGCCCCTCATCATCCCCAAGGATGCACCAGCTCCCTCTCAGTGCAGAGAGACCACTGTGGGGTGGGCAGCCCCCCTCCAGTATTGGCAAGGAGAGCAGAGGTGGGGATGGAGAGAGCTATAAGCGTAAACACAGCATGGAGGCACCTGGCCAGAGCTGTGAAGGTCACCAGAGTGTGTGCCAGCAGATAAGCAACCCCCTCCCCGCTGGCATTTGACAAAATGTCACTGTGAATGAGGGAGAGATGGTGTCAGGTTGTGCCTTGGCCCGGCTGCCCCTCGCCACCCCCTGATATTTATAGCCCAAGAGCCCCAAAGCAGAGGGCAAGTGGTCCCTGTCTGGGAGGCAGTGAAGGCAGCGGGGATCCTGCCTGCAAACACTGATGGGACATGGCAGAGGGAGGCACGAGGGGTGCAAGGCAGGACTGTGCTGCAGTGGGCTTCTGCTCCCTCACCCTGCTCCCCAGCTTGGGGGGAAGAGGAGCTTGGAATCCCAGGCTCCCAGGTCTGCACAGAGGCATGCAACATCCCTCTTTCCTGCTAGGAGCAGGGCACTTCACCCTCTGCACTCTGTTGATGTTTAATTTCTTTTTAGTTCTACTAATCTGTTTTAACACTTCAGCCCAGCCAGCAAGAGGAAAAATCAGCATTGGCATTTAAAGCTGGACAAAATAAATAGCAGGTTGATCCTTTCTTTCACTCGAACTGCTCAAAACCAACTGCTGCTTGTCCGCATTGCTGTGGCACGTGGGAGCCACAGCAGCAGTGCGCTGAACACCCCACATGGAACACCCCACACCGACACATGTGGGGCAGCCACAATGCCAGTGCAGCCCATGACCAAGGGGTGCTCCATGGCAGGCTCCAAGCCAGAGCCTCAAAGCAGTCTCACTCGCTGACTTTTGTCTTACATTAGAAGGTTTAATTAAGATCAACTATGAGCTGCCAGTAATAGGAAATATTAACCATTAACCGCAAACAATAAACACGAACTTGCCAGGATATCTTTGATATGGAGGAAAGATGGAAGAAATTGCGCTAAACTATCCTTGAGTCACAGGATAGAAAAAAGGAGCCTGAGATACTGGTAATAATGCCCTGAATAAACAACGTTCTGCTGGAACACCTCAAACAAAGGTGTGTCAGGTTTAGGAAGAAGGGCAGCAGCAAAGTAAATCACAGGTTACAGAGCTGCATGTTCATACTAAATCTGGGAGCTGTTTATTTGGGTTCCAAATTAGAGAATCCACTTTATTTCTGTCTGACCTCCGAGATGGGCCAGCCCAGGGCTGCAGGACCCACTGGTGCTACAGCAGAGCTGGGGATGCCCGACAGAGAGCCCAAAGCACCTCCAGCACCGCCGCCATACAGGCAGCACCGCCAAGAGCACCACACAAGGGCAGAAAAGGAGAACCCGTGGTTGTTTCGTCCCATGCAAGGAGAGGGACAGCAGATAGATGGAGCGGGGAACAGGCTGTTCCCAAAGAGGGACGCTTCTCTCTCAACACTGCTTAATGGAAACAGCACAGGCTGACTGTGGCTGCTGCCAACGCCGCGCCGTGCCGGCTGCTGCCATGTCTCCAGGATACGGTCTGCCAGGCAGAGGTCTGTCCCGGCAGTGCCAGCACGCTCGGGCACGCACAGCATGCTGGTAACAGTGCTCCCATCACAAGTGTGACAGCTTTATCCTGCACCCCTCAAGCCAAACAGCAGTACCCCATGCCAGCCCAGCAAACACTGCCCACCACACGCTGATCCCGGCACAGCACAGAGCGGCGCCCTGAAATACGCACGTGCCAGCAGCTGCCAGCCTTGCTCCAGTCACCCATGGGTGCTGCTGTAGGCAGCAGGGGTGGCACAGCTCAATGGCATCAGGCAGGGCACAGCATGGTACTGAACCTTAATGGTGTTTTCTAAGAAATTCCTTGTTATCTGCCCCAAAGCCAAACACAGGCCCAACAGACAGCAACTGACGTGCTGAGCCGGGTACAAAACCACAGTGGGAACTGAAATGTTCCATCAGCTGGAGACATCTCCAGCCCTGCCGTACGATGCCCTGGCTGTGGGCAGAGCAGCACAGGCAGGAGCAGGCAGCTGTGCTCCAGCATGATGCTCACCTCCCCACTACACCACATGGGGCAAGGACGGAACAAGAAGTGGCACCAGCCCTGCAACCTCAAGAGGCTCTGCACAGAGGATGCCAGCAGAGGCCGAGGCCAGCGAGGCACTGAGACCACTGACTCATGAGGAGCTGACTATTAGCCAGCTCTGCTGGTCACAAAATTTCCCCATGCTGACAACTCCCTGCTTTTGAAAGGAAAACATGAGGGGGGGATTATTTTCAGACCTTCCTCTTCGGATGTCCTGGCAGCCAGAGCCACATGACAGCCTTTGGGCTGAAGGGGCTCCATGAGGCCCTTTCTGTCCAGAGGATATTGCAAACATCCTCCTGTCACAGCTCACACCACTGCAGCTCTGTAGCACTGGCAGCTCTTCAGCCTTCTCAGCTGGCTGCAGGAGCAAATCCCTGCCAGGAGGATGCGAGCAACAGTCCCTGCAGCTCTCCACGCCATGAGCGAGGTTGAACCTGCAGCAGCACAAGGAGGAAAGCAGAGCTGCTGAGTGCATCATCACTGTGTTGTGCCATGGTGGGCTCCCACTCCAGCTCCAGAGCTGTCCAGGCAAGACCAGCCCAAGCCATGCTCCCTATCCATGGCCACAGCCTGGGATCTGCTGCAGTGTTGTGCTTGGAAAGCTCCCGTTGCCTTTGCCGGGAGCTATAGCCTCTGGTCCTGAGAATCACTGGGGGTTGGCAAAGGCACTGTGGGGAAGCGGGAGGCTTTTGAGGTCCATGGGCAAAGAGCAGGGAGCAAGCGTGGCAGCAGGACAGTCTCTTGGTTGTACTGGAGCCACTCACCCCTGCTCTGGGGTTGCTGGCTTGAGGCTAGGCAACGGCAGGGAGTGGAGGCCAGCTCGGGGTGAGCTATCATTACACAAATGCACTCTTCCCCTGGCTCGGGACACCAAACACAGGGCTTGCTGGGTGGCAGCGAGCTGGAGGCAGCAGCTTGGCACAGCGGGGGCTGTAATTCCCAAAGCATTCTGGCACTCCATGTCAGCAGATCTATGGCTGTGACACGGAAGCTGAGGTTAAAGCTGCCCCCAATCCTGCCCCTTTACATACACATCTGAGAACTGGTGGAGAGAACCTGCTCACTGTGGGACATCACAGCCTGGTGCTAATCCTCTGCCAGGTCTGTGGCCTTCATCAGCAGGATGCTCCTCACCTTCCTGAGCCATAGGTGCCTTTCCAGACCTCACTGACGCTACCATACGGAGCACAAACTGTCTGGCCAGCCTGTCCCTGGCCAGGAGCACTCCCAGTCCCTTTTGCCACAGAGGTGGCAGGCAAGGAAGGAAGGAAAGCATGCCTCCTGCCTGCCTGCCTGCCTGCAAGGTTTATTCCAAAGCTCAGAGAGGTGCCGAGCCGTTCCCACCATGGAAGACAGTGCAGTGCCCAGCACCGTTCAGTGCTGCTCATGTTCCCGGCAGCAAAGCAGCCTCTTAGTGCTAATCAGGACGAGGCGAGAGATTGGGAAGGTTCAAGCTGGGGTTAAGAAGGCACAAGGAGGATCTTCCTGCATTAGCCTGACCTCCCAACGGGTCCAGCCCCGATGCTCTGCTGCCACAGGCATGCAGGGCACCACCACCAATGATGCAGTGGCATCACCAACCATTGTGATCCTCATTGGACCCTTCCTCCTGCCAGACCCCGGCTGTGCTGTCCATTCTGCTGGGTGGCCTTTGGGGAGCCCACACTGTGCCCAGCCTAAAACTGAAGTTTTCAGCTGGAGGCACGAGGCCTCAAAGATGAAAAGCACCGTGGAAAAGGCAAAACTGCTCAGATCTGTCCGTACCCTCCCACCACACCTGTCCTTGCATGCCTGGGCCCATATCCTGGTGGGGTGGAAGCACCAGCCCTGCCCAGCCCTCCCCTGCCAGGCAGGCAGGTGCTGCCGGCCACCCCTAGCTGCATCCTCTTTCTGCCAGCTCCTGCCAGCTGCCCTGCACGGGGCCCTGGCACCCCATGGCATTGCAGTGCTGCTGGCACCTCACTGCTCCCCATCATCAGGGTCCCTTGGAGGTGCCCTTGGCTGGAGGAGATGCATCATCACCCAACCTGGTCACCGCTTGGTTCTGCTTGGGCACGACTCTACCCGTGTTCCCTGGGAAAGCCAGTGAAAGGGAAGCAGGGAGCCTGAGCACTGGTGAGCAGGCACGGCATGGGCACCGCCATGTCCTGGGCTTGCCCCCAGCACCCCAAAACTGCAGAGAGTTGGTGTGGCTGCATCACCCCTTCACCACCTAGAAAAACAGTGGGGAAAGGAGATACTGAACAGCAGCGCATTTTCCAGTTGAGCATCATCAGTGCTAAGAAATGGCTGGTATTAACTCATCAACGGTATTGATACTATTCCAATTATTACAGAGGGGAAACTGAGGCACGGGAAAGTGAAATGAGAGCAGGTCACAGCAGGTCCCATGACCACGGGCTATGTACATGGCTCACAAGGTGATGGTGGAGGCGTGATCCCAGAGCAGCACCTCTGGGCTGTCGTGCTGCTGCCAGTACCCGCTGTGCTTTCACTAACACAACCTGTTGGCCCGGGGATTTCCCGGCACTACACCAACCGTCACAAGGCTCTGCTGTGCCTGGATCTGCACTGGAGCGCTGCTGCTGTCCTTGGAAGCGGCCAGAGTCCCAGCAAGGACACCTACTCCTGGGGACATGGGTTTGGGAGCTCTGTTCCTGCTTTTCAGCTCTGCAGGGAACATTTGTGGGAGCTGCAGCCTGGAGCCAGCGCTGCCACCCCTGCTGCTCCTCCAAGCTTTTCCCAGCGTTGGGACTGGGCGCTCCCCTCTCCCACCCCACAAACAATTGACTCACCCCGGAAAGAAACTGCACTGAGATCTCCAGATAGAAAAATCCCTCCGAGGGCAAAACACTCCTTCGGGAGCACATGCAAACCCAGGCGATCACCCACATACACAAAGCTTTGCGCTATTCCAAATCCTCACCTGCGAGGGACCACACCTCTCCCCTCCCCAAAACCCCAGCCCGACAGGCTCCAGCGGGGCACACTGGAGACACACACCCAGGTAGGGTCTGGATGGGGGCTGGGAACCCTCTCCCCCAAAATCAGTGGGATTGAAGCCCACAGACATGACTTCCTATGCTTAAATCAGTCCCTTTTACTCACTCCATGTCCTGTGCCAGCTCCCTCACAACCCTGCCCTGAGCTTGCCTGCTCCCAAGCCTTTTTTCCCCCCCTATTTTTGACCCTAGCTAATCCAGGGATCAACATAAAGCCAGAGACCCCAGGGTAGGCTGGCCTGAAATCCAGATCTGAAATCTGGATCCAACAGCTCGGTGCCCAGGAACTGATCTGACCCAGCATGCACCTCCAGCTCAGGAGCATCAGAGCCAAGGATCCTTTCCAGCGTGCAGGAAGCCACCTCTGCCCTGGCAGTGCCATGTCCCAGATGTTCCAAATCCCCATGCAGGGCTTGCAGGGGTTAAGGCGCCTGCCGGTGTGCCACCTTCATGCACTTTGAATGGTCCCTGCTCCTGGCAGCAGCTCCCCCATCATGTGAGCAGCTCCAGTTACCAGCTCCACCACCTCTGCCTCTCTCTGGCTTTTATCCGGTCCATCTCCCTGCTCCACAGAGGCCACTGGTCTCTCTCTGCTGCCTCTGCTCCCTGTGTCTGGGGCTGCCTTGTGGGAGCGCGTCCACGTGTCCTTGGGCAGAGCCTCCAATGTCACCTTGGAGGAGTGCGTGATGTATCTGGCAGGGAGGCAGGGCACACGGCACCAGCGAGAGAACCTCACAGGGACCCTGCCCGTGCCATGCAGGATGAGCCCGCGGTAAAGCCAGCTTCACACGCTGCCGGAGAGGAAGGAGGCCCCCCTGCACCTCCGAGCACGGGCACAGAAAGCAAACCCCTGGGCTCTCCATCCTGGCTGCTCTGCAAGTGCGCTTTCCATCATGGGCGACCGGGAGGAGCTGCATGTACTCAGAGCCGGCCGAGCCACGCTGGGTTATGCAAACCACAACGGGAGCTGTTTCAACTAGTTGGACTGCTGCCTGGCAGTCAGGTGCCTTCCTCCTCCTCCTCCTCCCTAAACGGCTGCCAGTCCCTGTGGGCAGCAGCCCAGGCTCCCGCAGTGCCTCCGCCTCACGCTGAACATGCTGTGCGTGCTGTGCACAAGGGGCTCTCCGTCCCTGGGCTGCCCCAGGAGGCGTGGGGGCTCGCTGTCCCCCAGCACCATGTGCTCTTATTCCCCAGTGCAGCTATGAACCAGCTCCGTTAGCACGTTCCACAGTCCTTGAGGTGTCCTCAAGTGTCCTGGTCTTGGCGGTGCACACGTGTACCACAGGCAATCAGAGGAGAGGTTATACACGCACAGCTCACACCCATCACGCTTGGCTGGGAGTAGAGAGCTGGGCCATGCAAACCCCAGGGTGCAGTAGAGGTGGGGAAGGGGCCGTTTGCCCCATTGCTGGTGAGTTTTGCCCAGCACTGTAGCCATGCTGGCATTTCCCACCCTGTCTGCATCCTCAGTTTGGTGCAGGAACCCAAGCAAACTGCTCCCCGTGATCTGCTGCGATCGATGCTTGGAAGGGTGCAGGAGAAACAGTCACAGTGCTGTGAGCCACAAAGGGGCCTCAAGCAGAGCTGGTCACCACATCTGTCACCAGCTGGCTCAGCCACACTCTTGTCTTATGGCAATGTCTCCGTGTTTAGCTTTGCCTGGAGAAACTCTCCCCAGGGTGGAGAGCATCTGCTCCAAACAGCCTCCGACGTGTTGCAAAATGGGGGAAAAATCCCAGATCCAAGCATTAGGCACCTTTATGCAAATCTTGTTGCTCCCAAGCCAGTACCAGCCTCACACTCTGAGACAGCAGGAAACCTGCAGCTCAGCTCTGTGCAGGGCTCTTCGTCCTTTGCACAACACTTCAACCTCTCCTTAAATTTCAACACAGATTGCAGGGAACTTCATATGCCACAGATTGAGTCAGCAGAGTCCCAGCAGCCCTGGCTCTGGTAGGGAAATGTTCCTTATCTTCCCTTGGCTGCTCCCATCATCTCCAGTGGCACAGCCAGGGCAGCCAGGCTGCTGCCAGAGGGTACGGCACCATATGGATTAGAAGCAATAACCGATGCTGTGCTGAAATTCAGGATAAAGTGGGATGAAGCTGCCTGCCTGCAGCAGGGCTGCAGGGCTCCTACTACAGACAGTGTCCAGCCCAGGTAGCCCAGGTGGGATTGTGGAGAGAGAGAACCGCTGCAGAGCCAGACATTAGAAAAGAGAGAGGGATCAGCCAGCCCAGTGCACAGACAAGAGAGATGCCAACCAGGCTGCACCAGCAGCGATACCTGGGGGAGGAGATGACACCAGTGGGGGGTGGCACAAGAGATGGCTCCATCCCTGCAACACATTTCATTACTACAAACTTCTGTGCAACAAAATAAGGCCTTTGCCAAACTAATTCGGCCCCAAGCCAGCTCCTTCCAAGGCTCCCTGGGATGCTCCGCTCTACGCATCCCTCAGAGGGTGCCAAGATCCTGTCGCAGGTGTCAGTTTTTCTGTTTGGGGTGTTTTTCCAGCTGGTGCTGGGTGTCCTCATGGAGCTTTTCCACAAAGGTGGCTCCAAGCTGGAGGAGCAGGGAAACCTGCCTGCGCTCAATAGTAAAACCCGCTGGCAATGCCATGACGCCTCTCCAGACACTGCATCTAAATATAGACTCCTCATTTATTACCCTGCCAGCCACTGGATGTGGTGTGAGAGGAGCTGGGGGGCCTGCACCAACGCTGTCCCTCGCCCATGGCTGTGCACAGCCAATGCAGAAGCTCCCATTGGCTTACACACAGTGCAGAGCATAAAATAAACCATAAGCCTTCTCCCTGTGTGTCTCCTGAGAAATGGGGCTGGTTTGCTGGTGAAATGCTGTGGGTCCCAATCCCCCACTCTGCACCCAAAGTGGTTCAGAGATGTGCTGGCATGAGCAGGTCTTGCCTGGGTGGATAAAGATTCCTCCTGCTCCTGGTGAGAGCAGTGATGGCATCCAGGCATCCCAGCAAAGGATGCGCTGTTTCCCTGCTGATGAAACCCAAACCAGCCACAGATGCCAGCGCTCGACCTGGCTGCACTTACTCTCTCCCTGGGACTACAAGAGAGGGATTGATTTTGCCAAACACTCAGGTCACACCAGGATTTATCCCTCTGTGTGCATCCCAGAGGGAAGGAGACATGCCCCAATTTTGCTGGGGACCTGCAGCCTCTGTGACACCTTGCCAAGGTTTTACTGAGAGACTCTGTTCACTGATGGTAAATGTGGTGCTTGGGGGAATGAGTTGATGCCTAGGGCAGGGCAGGCACATGAGGATGGAAAATGCATCCCGCATGCCCAGGAGAGCACAAAATCCTGCCAGGCTCAGCTCTGGGACACGGTGTGAAGGCAGCTGCTATGGAGCTGAGGCAGGAGCAAGAGGGTGAATCCCGGGATGCTGTAAAACACTGCTGGCTGCTGCCCACACTCACAGGCAGCTGTGAGCTGCTGTGCCATGGCACCATGCTCTGGCAGCAGACCCCACACTGCCCTGCACAGCCTCACACCCCGGACCAAGCTGCTCCTTTGCCCGAGCTGCTGTAGGGGAGCATTCGAGGGGAGGGACTCAGTGGGACCCCAAAGATGCTGCCACAAAAATCCCAGCACTGACCCCAGCCCACTGTCCCATTAGACCCGTCCCAGGAGATGGCAGAGCTGGTGTGAGCTGCCCACAAGCCTCCTGCCCAGTCAGAGCAAGCTCCTGGGTCCTTTCCTGCTGCTCTCCGGCAGGGATATCAGAGGAAAAGCTCTGTGCAAGAGGCAGGAGGGGCAGGGAGCCATGCTGCCTAAGCCATCAAGTCCCAGCCTGTGTGCTTGCAACTCCATCACCACATCTGGGAAGAATGGGTTTTTTTTACTCACTGGGGATGCACTGCAAGCCAGCCACTACTCCTGTGCAGCTGGAAAGCCAGGCTGGGCCGAGGCATTGCTGGCTGCTTGCAGCAGCCATCCCCCCAGCTCTTGGCACCAAGTCCCATTGAGACAGGGCCAAGCAGGATGGGAACTCCAGGCATCCTGCCTCCTGCCGCCGGCGCTCCCGGCAGGCCGGTTCACGCTAGGACACTTGCTCCTGGGTGGCCAGGGTGCCCTGCTGCCAGCACCGCCGGCCTCGGCCATGCCTCCTGCCCCACGACCATGGCACTGGCCATAAGAACAGTCCCCGGCTCCCCAGCACAGCCGGTCTTTCCTCCACTGCACTCATGCAGGGCAACCGAAAAGCCATCCTACAACTGATGGGTCCTTGGTGCCCATGGAGTGTCCCCCACTGCCATGGGGGCTGCAGCAAGACTGTTTCTGCCAATGGACCATGGGTACCCACAGCAGCACGGCAGGGAGAGCCCTGTGCCCATGAACATCCCTCAGCCCAGCCCTGGCAACCCTCACCACATCCCCACACTTGGGGTGAGCTGGCCAGTCCCATGGTACATCCCTCAGCCAGACCTTACAGATGGCAACAGCCCTTCTTTTGGGGGGAATGTCTGGGCTCACGAGGCAGCACATCAAGAGACCTCCCCATGCTTTTGGGTGCTGCTCCCCTTTCTCTCCTCATTCCCTGCTCAGGGACCATCCTGCGCACAAAGACTTACAGCAACCCAAAGCAACCCAAACATGATCTCTGGATGACCTCCTCCTCCCTGTGCTTACGTGCTGAAGCAGCAGAGAGGGCACACATGGCTGCCCTGCTTCTGCCTCCCTCCTCAGCTCAGAGGCCTTTCCCCTGCTTTCCCCATGCTCACGGGGGGCATAAACCCTTGGGCAGCAGCTGGTATTTGGGTAACAGGCCAGGGAGCGCTGGGGATGCTGAGCCAGAAGCACGTGCTGCTGTTGTCTGTCAGGATAGCAGCAGCAGCACATGCTCCAGGAACTCTCCCACGGCCGCCAGCAAACACCCCCGGGACCCCCGAGTGCAGATGTGAGGGGCAGCAGATGGGGAAAGGCTCAGAGGGGGGCAGAGCCTCCTGCAGCTCTGCCCTCCCTGCCTGCAGCTCTCTGGGCTGGGGGGGTCTCCTATGGCACCACTGCTTTTGCCCCCCCAGGACCGCAGCTTATTTGGGATGGTGACATGAGCCAGGTCCCGCTGTCCCCAGCCCTGATGGGATGCTCTGCAACAGGCTTCTTCACCTTCACCAGCTCATGTCTCCTGGCTGTGCCACCCTCCTCCGCTAACAACAGTGACCCTTTCCCACCTTTCCCTGCAGGAGGATTTTGCTAACACCCGCCAAGGGATTTACGAGGATAAAGGGCTCACTGAGTGCTAACCACATCCGGGAGCCACTGGCATCCATCCTGGCAGACATCCAGTGCCATCGTGGAGAAACCTCTGCAAAACTCTCCCCTCATGCCTGCCACCCCCTGCCCCACACCCCCGGCATCGACCCTCGCCAGGGCCATGGTCCCATGGGAGCGAGCTGTGCCTGGGCAGCAAGCTCAAGGACATCCAAAGAAGGAAAGGAGTCGGACACGTGGAGGAGCCGGCTGGGCTCCCAGGCCAGCCAGCGGCCCATACTGTAAAAGGAGTGGGAACGGGGACTGCACAGCTCCGGCTCCAGTGGTTTTAAGATGGCTGTGAAGCTGAGAGGAGGAGGAGGAGGAGGAGAAGGACATTAACCCTGCCGGCACTGCGCTGCAGGCAGGAGCACTGCAGGGAGGGTGAATGGCAGGCTTCCCAAGGCTCCACTGAACAGCAGATGGACAGGGTCCCCCTGACTCCCACCCGGTACAATGCAGCTGGTGACGCATCCAGGCCTGGCAGTGCTGGGTCCGGAGACGCTGCCCTCAGGCCGTGGGAAGGAGGAGGAGGAGGAAAAGAAAGAGGAGAAGGAGGAGGAGGAAGAGGCACGTGGCAGCTGCCTGTGGGAGGGAGGTGACCCTCCATGGGTGCAGGACACTCAGCAGGGTCTCAAAGACCCCTTGAACAAGGACTCCCTGGGAAAGTGCCTTCTCCCTCATGCTGTCCCCAGGAGAGCACCCCACTGGGGGCTCACCAGCACTGGAAGGGCAGGAAAGGGGCACCCATAGGTGCCACCCTTCTGGGTGCCTGCCTGTCAGTGTTGTCATCCCTTGCTAGCTGCTCAGCAGGGAGCAGCAGGGCTGAGCAATGGCTCAGCTTCCCTCCTCTTTTCCCTGCGGACACACACGTCAATAATCACTATTTTGCTACTTAATGTTTTCCTTTAAAAACATTGGGCTTGGCCTTCCCTGAGCATTTCTGTGGGATTCATCAGGCGGCAGGAACCCAAGCACAGGGACTGGAGGAGCAAAGGTACCGGGCACTGAACAGCAACTTCCCTTCTCTGAAATTTGTATTGGGCATTGACGTCAAGTAATTATTGAGAATTATTAATTAAGAAAGCATTTAAGAGCGTTGCTTTTGTTGAGGTTTTGTCATTACAATTAGTTTATCGGCCAACAGGACAAACATCAGCCTCTGCAGTTGCTCTGGGTGCAGCAAAGCACCTATAATTAATTTCCCTTTCCGCAGCAAGCGCTTTGCTTTGACCTACCTTGGGGACTTTGCAGGTGTGCCAACCACAACAGCCCTGGAAACACCCCACCAAAGGGACCTCAAGAGGCTCTCGGATGGGAACACCATGTCCCCTCCAGCCTGTCAGAGCAACTACGCACGGATAGCAGCTCTTTTCGGGAAAGCATCCTGGCCAGATGCCCTGATCCTGGGGAGGAGGCTGCAGGGTTAACGGGGTTGAGTCCCGTAGTCTCTCCAAGGCCACTCTGCATGCACCCAAACCACCCTCTGCCATGTCCCTGGCTCTTATGGCACCCGCCAGCCCATGCCAGCACTAGCACCTTGCCACAGAGCACCTCGCTGTGGGTGAGAGCTCGGGCACCCTGTCATCTGCAGCCTCGTGAAAGGTGATTCTGCACCGGGCCCTGTCCCCACTCCTACCAGCACTCTTGTGATGCTCTGCCCTGAGCGCTGGACTCAGGGTGGGCACAAAACTGGTGGGTCAGCCCGAGGAGTGGCTCCGATTATCACCTGGGGCAGCTCTGACTCTTGTTGCTTCTGTGGGCTTCCAGCTCCTCTCCTATCAAACGTGAGTCCACTTGGCTCACCCCCTTCCAACACAAAATCTCCCAGAATTGGTCTGTCCTTCCCACTTCACCCCATGGCTGCCCATAACCAGGATGGCCACAGCACAGGCAGGAGGCCAGGCACCCCATCCCAGAGCCAAAATCAGCCAAGGCCCACATGGGTGCAGACTTCAGGGCAGCAGTGCCTCCTCCTTCCCACTCACCGTGGTTATCACATGTGGTATTCCACCAGCCGCACAAGAAAGGGATTTTCTTGTTATCTCCTTCCTGACCTGGGGAAGCAGCTTGCTCCCAGGAGCTTGGCACAAAGAGGCACTGCTTGGGCAGCCCAGTGCTTTCCAAGAGCTCCTCCAAGCCCTTTGTACCCTGGCAGCAGCCACCGCAAACAGCAGCAGACAGTTGGAGGGGTGAGCTGGAGCTGGGGGTGCCTGGAGATCAGAGCAGCCCCACCAGTACCAAGCAGGAGAGGAGACACAAGATTTGTGCTCAGAGTAGTCCAGGGCATGAATTTACTGCTCCCTTTTCTCCTGGGTCCTCTGGCTCAAGGGAACATGACCCCACGGTGGACTTGGCAGTGCTGGGGTAAAGGTTGGACTTGATCTCAAAAGTCTTCTCCGACCTAGCTGATTCTATGGTTCTACGGTGGGGCTACATCCTTCACTCTTACAGCCCACTCTCCTCTTGTCACTTACTCTGCTCAGCCCCATCTTGTACCCTGTCCCCTGCAGGAACTCAGGTCTGGGAGGCCACCACGCTGCACCAGGTTGGGCCTTTGAGATGATGTGATCCCTGGGGAGCAGCACAGCTCCCCAGTGCCAGGGCACAGGGACAGGGTCCCTGCACCTCTGCCATCCCATCCCATCCCAGCACCCCAGGCTCCTGCCTGCCCACAGGCTCAGAGCCCCATTCCACTAAGCAGAGCAGAACGGGCATGGGATACGGTGCATGCAGGCAGCACTGGTGCAGGGCACGCTTGGCTACATGCATATCCAGCATGTGCGGCAGGAGCTGGCTCCGCAGGCGTCCTGCAGCTCCTGCCTCACCAGTGCATGTACACGCATGCCCATGCAGACCTGAGGCCAGCAGCCACGTGGCTACTCCAGCACCCAAACCCCAGCCTGTTGAGCACCCAACACCACAGCCTGCCTGGAAGGGAGAGGATGGCCGGGAGACAGGATAACACCATGGGACATGGGGCTGCCTCTCGGGATGGGGAGAGGATCTCCCTGCCCTGGGCTGAGGATCACACCTTTGCTCAGGCACAGCCAGGCAAGATTCAGGCTGGTCCCTCCAACAGGAATTCCTGCCTGCTCCCACCTCTGCTGGGGCACCACCAGCTCTTCCTTCCCTGGGATGATGGGGTGTCAGTGGGGGGTGAGGTTGGGAGGAGTGCTGGGGAAGCAGGCTGTGGCACAGCTACAGCCTGGGAGCGGGGAGTGTCTGCAGCCCTTCCATAGGGCACGCTGCAGCCCCGGCACTTGCTGCCTGTGCTCCCAGTGCTGGTGCAGCCCCAGTGCACCCATACCCCCCAAGTGCAGCATCAGGAGGGACCAGCAGCCTCCGCTCAGCAAGTGGGTCGGCTATATATAAACAGAGCAGCCCCAGCAGCGCTGGTACTTTGCACCTTCCTGCCTTGCATCATTGCCACCCTAAAAACCATGGCCTGGAGACAAGCTGGCTCAGCCTGGGCTGTGGCAGCCCTGAAATGCTGCCACATTGCCAGAGGCACTGCTGAATCTGCTCCTTCACAGCCATAACCCCAAGGGCTCCCAGCCCTGCGCCCTGCTCACCACAGAGGCAGGGGACCAGGTAGGACCGATGTCCACAGGGTGGATGCTCCCATGAGGCCACTGCTGCAAGCTGTGTGCGTACTCCTCCACACCAGGCAGGAGGGAGATTTCCACTTCCATTTATCAAAACAAGCCGCCCCAACTCCCAAGCACCAAGTTCAAAACCCCTCATTATGTCTCGGCAGGCTCACAGGCATGCCTGCACGGCAGCGTGCACACACAAGTTTGGCGCGTAGGGTTATGTTGAGCAGCCCTAGCGCAGCACATCACTGTGTAAGCACGTTGTGCAGTAAGACTGCAGCAGGGCAGTTTAGCCCCAGTGTCCCCAGTTTACTGCACCCCAAGGGCAGATGCCTTCCCCAGTGCAATCTACAACCCCTCAGCTGCACTGTTGCGGTTTGTGGGTCCAGTAAATCTGGTGCTGGAGCCCAGGAGAAGGCATGGTTTGGGGTGCTTTGGGCTGTTGCCCCCTTCACAGGCTTGTTGGCAGCACACAGGAGGAGACGGGTGGTGTTCATTCTGCACCCCTGCAAGCAGCCAGAAAAGCCCTTTGCAGCCTGCAGGCCTCCAGTTGTCTACAGTCAACCACCACCAGCCTCTCACCCAGCCTGCAGGGCTGGTTATTAGGGAAAAGCACTTTAATGAGACAGCTCGTTAAAGGCACGAACAGATTAGCCCAGGAACCCAAGGAACTCTGTGGCTGCAGAGCTCAAGAACAGGAGAAATAGGCCTCTCCCTGTCTGTGGCAAGAGATGCTGCCTCAAAGAAGTGGGCTGAACCCATGAAAGCCCTTTCAAAGCCCTGCACCCTCCTGGGAGTCTGCATGAGCTCTGAAGACAGAAGATGCCAGGAAGGGAAGACCACAGCTTGAAACCTATGGAAACACCCACTAAAATTCAAGTGGAAAGTACTCCATCCCTGATAGTCAAGTTCAGGCACTCCTTCACCACTGATCAAGCAAAATCCCAGCACCAGAGTGGACTTCAGCAGGGATACTCCAGGGAGAAAGCCTTTGGCATCACACAGCCCCACTGGACAGGAGCAACGTGGGAGGAGAGGCAAAGGCAAGCAGAGTTCAGAGTTACAGTCACCAGAGGAAAATTAACCCTGGAAAAAAAGTCCCACTCCATTTCCCACTACAGGGAAAGGTCTGCAGACCATCTCTTTTCCACAGCCAGATGAAACACTGGTGAGCAATGAAAGCACAGGGTGAGCAGGGACCCTAGGATATCATGGTTACCTTAAAGCCACTTGAACAGCAGGGAGAAGAATGAGGCTGTGCAACGGCTGTTATGAATGAAGGTGGGAACATTGCTGCTAAAGATAACTTTTTGAACAGGTACTATTAATAGCAATACTATAGGGCTTTTTTTTCTGTGCTTTCTGTGAGGCTCTCTGGGATTGGTGAACACTAATGGATCAGGCCCCGCTACAACCAGGAAACAGATCGTGTGTGTGCACCGCTGGAGCCCAGCACCAGAGCGGTGCCCTCGAGGAATAAGGACCAGCAGCAAGTGGCCGATGGAGTCAGGCACCCGTCACAGCAGGGCCGAGATCCGCTGGCGATGCTGCTGCCATGCTGGTTTCCATGACGACTTCAGCACTTGGCGCGAGATGGAGATGACAGGATCAGCCAGGGAAGTAACTGAGCGGAGCTGGCATCCTCCGTCTGCTGCGGCCGGCAGCAAGGGTGAAACCCGCGAGCCTCCAGGCATCTGGGTCCTCCTCGCCTTACAGTGTGTGCTGGCTGCCGGGTGTCCCTGTGAAGCCTGCCCATCCCATCGGTCCCTCCCCAACACCTCCATGGAAGCACAGTCCAGGTCCTCATCCCCAGCCCTGTGCTGGTTGGGTGTTCATCCAGCACCAGAGCACCCAGCCAGGTTTGTGCCCCTGGCTCTCGCCCCAGCGCTGCATTCCCACTCCTGGTGGGACTGTGTGCCTAGCAGCACCACTTCCCAGCACACACATCCCTTCACATCCCAAGCTCATGGTGTCAGGGTCAGCCAGCACTGTGGGTACCCAGCTCCCCTCTGCAGCTGAAGGAGATGCTGCAGGCTGGGACTGAGCCCAGCAGTACCAGCCTGCACCAGGACACTCCCGATCCTCACTGAACCTTGGCCTCCGCTGAGGCTTTCCCTGGCTTCCAGGTAATCCAAGATCAAGCGCTCCAGCCAGACGTGCTCAGGCAGACGCAGAGGGACACCACGGAGCAGTGAGGAACCAAACACCCGCAGCACATGACTCCTCAGCTGGCACGGTCCCCCCATCCCAAAAGCCACCAGTGCCGAGCTGAGGAGAGCTCCCAAGGGACCGCATCCCTTGCCAAGCCACCGCGCGTGGCCGCTGCTTTCCCATGCTGCTGGCAGGGAGCACGCAGGGCTGGGACCCCCGGCACCTCCTCCCGCAGGATTCTGCCCTTTTATTCCAGCAGTGCAATTAGCCTTGCTGACCCCTGAAATCCTCAGCCTCTCTAAGCAGCCATGCATTAAATCCCGGATCCAAGAGTGGAAATAGACTTCGTAAAAGGCTTATGGCCCTATTTATTACATTTTACGCATGATGGAGTCCGACAGCACGGCAACGGCGCTGCGGTCGGCGCTGGCTCTGCCTCACGCCGAGGCAGACGCACAGGCACGGTCTGGAGCAGGCAGCAGAGCCTCGGCGGGTGTCTCCTCCTGGCCAGGCTTGGGTTGCCGGCTGAGTGCTCCCTCAGACACAGGCAGGCAGGGATATCGATCTAGATGAAAGCTAACACTGCTCTCGGGGCTGGGTAACCGTATCTGCCGCACATTTGTATTCCTTAGAGCAGGGCGGGAGGGCTGCAGCCATCTGCCCAAGCAGCTCGGGGATGCTGGGGATGCTGTGAGCCCTCCGGATGGATCTCCACAGCGCTGCCTTCCCCCATTTCAACGCGCAGCCTTTACCTTCTGTTTCACCTCCTTGCGAGGGCCAAATAACGCAGGCCTGAGGAAGGCATCATCAAAAAGGCAGCATCCTTCCTTCAGATCCCAGCCACATCTGCCTAGCAGGGACTGGGGGGCTGCCATGGGGCAGCGCTGAATCTGCCCTTTCCCTACACATGCGATGGGAGCCAAGAGGCACCACACTGGGGTTTGCAAGGTTGTACAAGGGCACCATCTGACGCTGGCATGTATGTGTCCACCAACACCTCCCTGGGGGTCCCACTGTTTAGCCAGGTGACGCCTGCCCTGGTGGGATGGGAAAGGGTGATAGAGGGCATGGTGAGGGGCAGGGATGGGAAGCAGAGAGATGTGGAGGCATGCAGAGAGACAGAGCCACCATGTGCACAGGAAGCAACAAGAAAAGCACAGAGGTGAAGGCTCAAATAGCTGAGGGATCCTCTGCTTTCCTGCAGAATAAGGCAGTTTCTGTGCATCTCCATCAGGGCCCGAGCCACAAGACAGGTCAGGGAGCCCCTGCAGCAGCACAGGAGCCGGGATCTTGCTGTCAGCACTGCAAGGCAGGCAGAAGCAGAGGGGCACACAAGGGTGCCCTCTCAATGCACTTATAAATAGCCAGCTGCAGGGACTCAGGCAGCACGTGTCCCATACCCCAAGTCCCTGGGACACCAGCATGCACAAACACAAGCATCGGCTCCCCAATTCCTTGGAAGGGACCAACGGCACCCTCATCACAGGGCAGTTGGAGATGTCAGGAGGCAAAAGCAAAGGCCAAGCTGTGCACCTCCAAGAAAATCAGTTCCATCAATACTTGGTGCAATGTGCAAGCCTTGCTGATCCAAGGTGGTACAAGAAAGCCCCAACATGCCACATGGGTAAGCTAGTGAGGTGATCAGACCACTCAGGTAAACCTGTTGTTTCTGCTCACTCCAAAGGCAACGAGGGGCCTGGTGTGTATGAAGCAGCAGAAGCGGGTCCATGGGATGTGCACAGTGCCCAGATCCCACCACTGCCTGTATCCTGGCCAAGTGTACAGGCCCCAGTGCCCATAAGGGTGAGGAGAGTACAACCCTGGCAAGGGGAGTTGGCACTCATGAGGCATTCCAAAGGGTCAGTCCCACACCTTCCACTGAAGGAGCTCAAAGGACTGATGCCAGTGGTGCCCCACACACCTAAAGGCAGAAGGACCTTTGCCGTTCCTTGCCTCCCCACATTGCAGCAGTGCCTCTGCTCCAGCATCCCTAACAACCACCCCGAGGAGCAGCAGCCCCACAGGGCCCTTTGGCAAGGCAGGATGTGGAGGTTTCACCAAACAGCTCAGCTCTGCTTCTGTGCTTTGGAGCACGGTTCCTTCCTCCAAGGGGAGGCGATGGCACATTAGCAAACAGCATGTTTGGGCACAGATGGGCTCTGGCCTCCAAAGGTATTGAGACATTTAGAGAAAGCCCTCCAGTCCCCACCTCCACAGGTTCCTGCTCCCTGCCAGCCTGTGCAGCCCAGTCACTGCCACAGGCTCCCCACTGCCCCAGGATGGCTGTGAGCCCATCCTGTTAATGGCAGGGGAATAACCCCCTGGGTCTGACTGACGGAGGTTTAAGCTACCCCTAACACCAGTCCACAAAGGTCCCATACCCACCAGGGCAGCCGCAGGCAAATCCTCCCTCCGGAGTGGCTGCTATATTTAGGTATCTAAATGAGGCAGAGCGGCTCTTTCCAAAAAACTGTTACTTTGGGTTACATAAATACAGAAACATGAAAGCTGTGTTTCCAGGTCCTAGCACTGCCATATATGAGCAGCAGGGATGGGGACAGTCTCTCCCCAATCACCTGCCTTTATTTTCATCTCAGCTGGATGTGCAGATGGGTTTCCAGCTTCTCAGGCAGACGGGCAGCAAGCAAGCAGTGCAAGCTGAGACCAGGGAACCTGGATAAGTGGATCCCCATGGGCAGCCCCTGGTCACTGCAGGGAGGCAGGGGCCGGGGGGCTGCCAATGTGCTGCATCCTGGATGTGCTAACAGAGGAACGGAGAAGGCACTGCAGAGAACACTGCAGGCAGGCCAGGCAGCACGGCCGAAAGCATGGGCAGGAGGAGTCAACAGAAGCAAATAAACCAAGCAGCTCCAGCCCTCCCCGTCCATGCCTGTCCTCACAGTGCCCCCATGACATCCCCCTATGCTCAGCTGCTGACTTCCTTCCTCCTGCATCCACTTCCACATCCTGAAGCCTCTGGTCCCATGAGGAAAGCAGACACGCATGCAGGAGCGTGTCCCACACACCTACCGCTGCTCGCCCTGAGCCCCAGGGCTGCAGGGCAGGGGCTGCCCCTGCTCCCGGCTCGGCTGCTGGGCAGGGCTGGCTGCTGGTCACCAGCGAAGCAGTGTCCCCAGCAGAGCCGGGTGACAACACGCACCATGGGAGTTTCTGGGGACACGTACCACGTGCTTTCGTTTTCAAAATACATATAAATAGACACACTTATTCCCTCCTGAAAGGACATGGCCACGAGAGGGAAAAAAAAAGGCAGCTCAAATACCATCCGACCTTTCAGCCTGAGAAAACCACACAGTTCTCATGCACAGGCTTGAGAGCTGTTACCTGGGAAATGGGTTTTAGCATAAAACCCATATGTGCCAGTCTCCTGGAGGGGCCCACATAGAGACAGAAACTTCCTTTTTAAGAAGAACATTTGCAATTTTTTCTTTTCATTATTAGCACAGTTAGGTCGTGACTATCTGTGTGCAAGCTCGCTCGCAAGGAGAAATGATGCTGCTTGCATTAAACCTCCAGCTCCTGCTAGGCACAGCTCTGGGGTTTGTGCTGAACAAGGGAAGGTTTAAAAAGCCTCCTGTCACCCTCCAGCCCCAATCCTCCCGGCACACAGGCCATGGTTCTCCCACTGATCCCAGCCCAGGGAATACCTGCTCTGCCTGGACAACGTGTGAGGAGCCAAAGGAAAGCACCACGGCTGCCCCATCAGCAGGAGATGCTCGCAGAGGGGTGGCCTCTCAAGGGGAAAGCGAAGACAGAGCCTGCCCCTGCCTTAGCCTCCAAGGAGAGCTGTGTGAGTGCCATGTTTTACACTCCCAGCTCCTTGCTGTTATCCAAGCACATGCACAACCATCACACCGGCTGCAATCAGTGTTCTAACCCAGCCTGGCTGCTGCGGGGCTCAGTCTCACATGCGTGCAAAGGGTCATGGCAGTGTCCTGGCAGTGTCCACGGCTACATTTGCACTTTCTTCATCAACAAAAATAACATAACTTGCTCCTACTTTGGCTAAAAGAGAAGCAAGAAAGTGCTCAGCAAGAGGACGGGGACAGGACCATGCTCCTCTGCACCCCAGCTCTGTGTGCACCCATGGGCAGCTGTGGCTGCTGTGGCCACGTGTCCCCTCGTGGCAGGACAACCAGGTCCCCAGCTGCCACTTGCATGCGGTGAAACCTGCATTCCCCCCTCATCCGGGCAGGAGGGAGAAGAAACGCAGTCAGAGGGAGCCGGGCTTCCTTCCGTGCGCAGGGCGCAGCGGCCAGCACGCTGCTCCGGCTGCAGCACCAGCCTGCGGATGCTCTGCCCAATCCCCTCCATCTCCCCCCGCCACAGGATTTCCTTGCTCCTGATGCGCACAAAAATTAGGAAATGAGGGTTCCTTGGGGACTAGGTGGGGAAGGCAGCTTACAGCGGGGGGGAAGGACGACACCTCCACACCCCTCGCCTGCCGCCCCATACGCCGGGGTCAAGTGGGGTCCTGCAGCGTCCCCACACAAAGGCCGAGGAAGCAGAAGCCACAGCAGGGATGAACTTGCTGCAAACTGAAACAGGAACCGAGGAGCCTGACCAGCGGCGCTGGCTCAGCACAAGGGGCTGCTGGGGCCGGCTCCCTGCCGCTGCAGGCAGCGACCGCAGGGCGCAGAAGCAGAGGAAGAATTCAGAAAATGCATCTCAGTTAAGATAGGCTGCCCTGAAACCATGGTCCCTGTGAGAGCTCATCTGATCCTCTGCCACCTCAGCACAAAAACATCCATATCAAGCATGTACCGGCGCGTCTCTGGGGAGGGGAGAAGTGTCACATCAGCCCTCCCGCTGCTCTGGGGTCTCACCCGCTTCAGCCCCATCATATCGGCTGCCCCTCGCCAAGGGCAGAGGCCAACTGCTCCCCACTGATGGCAAACTCCTGCCTGCTCGCTGCCTTGTGCGGGCTGGGTACAGACAGGTATAAAAAGCTCCTGTGATACTTCAGCAGGACCCTCCTCATGCTCCCTGACAAAGCTCCTGGTGCAGGGGCACTCGGAGGCACTCAGTGCCTGCCGGCTTTGCCTTGGGACAGCAGGGATGCAAGATAAGCAAAGTATTCTCCCTAAGCCCCACATGGCTGCCCAGGAGGCAGTCATGATCAAAGGTTAGTCTGGTTACTGGATGGGGCCATCCCAAAGAGCCCCCAGGGTTGCCAGAGTCTCCACACTCCCCACCAGCAGATACCAGACTTGCTGCACGGGGAACCCCTCCCAGGGGTTTTCCAGCTCTTTCAGGACCAAAGGAGATCTTCAGCTTTTTTCTTTCCCAGTCTGAATTCTGAAGTGAATTGGTTTTAACACAGCAATTTGTAGCAGCTCAATCCTGGCTGCTGCCTCTGCCCAGGAGGTGCAGCAAAGACAGAAGAGAGCAGGGTGAGGAGACCCTGAGTGCAGCCGGATCTGTGCAAAGTCCTTTGGCATTTCTCAGAAGCTCCCATTATAAAAAACCACAGTAAATAAATAAAGTTTTGTGAGCTAGAGTTCAGGAAAAGTGCTGAAAAGCAGAACAGCCAAGAGATAAGGGAAGGGAAACACATTGGCTGGACCATCACCTACAGCACGACTGCCCCTAGAATTAGGTCACTACCTCACCTGACCACTCGCCCCATTAACTTCAACCTTTACTCTCTGGCTCGTTACTACAAGCAGAAGCAGCTTCAAACATCCTCTTCCAGGCACTCACAAGAGGGTAGCTCACGAGGGAGGTGGTGGGAACCAGCCCTTCCCACACAGCGTGCAGGCAGGGAGCCGCTGCCCGCTCTGGGGTACGAGCAAGGGGCTGCCAGACCGTGTCCCCCCGGGAGCAGGAGTGCATCCAGGACCATGGCGGTTGGCCCTGCACGGCCACGCTGGCCCTGTGCATGTACAAAGTTCCCCCTCTGCGAAATCACTTCAGGCTGCCAAGCAGTCACGAGAAGCATAAGCCCGCGCAGGGTTGCCATGGAGCGGGGCTCGGCTGCGGGAGCCCAGAGCAGATCCCTCTGGCAAACGCGCTTCCCAGCTGAGGCCCTGCCGGCACCTCGTGCCCCTGGCTCCTCTCACCCCTGCTCCTCTGCAGTGGAGAGTGAATGCAGCATGCGTGGTCCTGGTGGAGCCTTACCTCTAGGGACAGCCCTTTCCTTCCCTGGCAGAGCCAGGACCCCCTCTGTGCTGCACAGCCCCATGGGGAGCTCAGAGCACCCTGCAGGGATGATGCCCCTCACCACGGTGACACCATCTTCCCGTGCCCCTCATCCTGGTGAGGATCACTGGGACACCATCTCCCCAAGGCCAGGGGCAGGCAGAAGCAGCAGTGGCTTTGGTGGCATTTGCCCTGCAGGCACCACAGTAGCAAAGGCATAAACAGTCCCTGCACAATGCCTCTGCCCCAGGGTGATGTCCCAGAGCTCCCTGGCACATGCTGGCCAGTGGGAAGCGTGCCCTTGCCACAAGCTCCCATGCTCTGCCACAAGCCAGCCCCCAGCCCCACCAAAGGGAATTTCAGAGCCTGGTGGGCTCCTGCACCTCGGGAGCAGCAAGCAGCAGTGGCCAGCAGCACAGCAAACCAGCTGCCGGGAGGCAGCCTACAATGTCCCTGTCCCCAGCCCCACAGCGCCAGGAAGAGGTTTGGGGCAGGAAGGGCACCCCCTGGGCATTTTTCATAAGACAACCAACAGCTCTGAAGTGCCAAAGCAAGTGGAGTTTGTAGCTACAAAGAGGCTTTTGACATTGGAAAGGTTAATGTAAGAGGGAGATCCGTCTCCCTCACAAAGCTCCCTTTGCTGGAGGCACTAGCTTGAGACCTTAATTATTCACCTGTTGGAGAGGTGCCTTTCCATTACGGCATGAGACATGAGCAGGGATGCACAGGCAGGAGGGAGGAAAGCCCATGGCGTGGGGCAGCCCTGGGGCCTGCCAGGCTGGGGAGCACCGGGGTGTCTGGTCAGAAGCAGGGGGTGAAGGTGGGCAGGGGTGTGTGGATGCTCTCCAAGGGGCCAGATTTGAGGCCAGCCCTCCTTTCCTGAGCTGCTGGTCCCTGCTGATGATGCTCAGCAGCACGCGGTGCTCAGCATCTCCTGCCGCGGCTGCAGCATCCCAGCAACCACCGTCCCTGCTTTGCAAACGTATCCACTGCTGACTGCCACCATCCATAACACGTTGCCAACGTACCACAGCCACCTTGCAGTGCTTTCCTGGGAGAGCAAGGGGGTTTCCAGCCCTAGCAATGCAGCAGCAATACAGCCAGGCTGGAGACACATTCTGCACAGGCCCTTGGGCTGTCTCAGCTACCCAGACACCCCCCACATACACAGATCTTTGACAGAGAAGCCACAGCAAAAGCAGCGTATCGGTCTGATTGATGAGCACTATTAGAAATCAGGGCTGAGTCCGCACCTCACGACTAGCAGCGACAACCCACCCGACGGACCTCTTTTCCACCGAGAGCTTCACTGTGCCTCTTGCATTCATC
The DNA here is from genome assembly GCA_026283785.1 of Coracopsis vasa. Lineage (NCBI taxonomy): Eukaryota > Metazoa > Chordata > Aves > Psittaciformes > Psittacidae > Coracopsis > Coracopsis vasa. Next base: position 2,605 of record JANHGB010050662.1, on the reverse strand, counting down.
AATGGATTAAGCTGTTAGCAGGAGGCTGAGAAGTTAAAGAGCGAATATTGCATTTCAGCTCCTGTGATCTTTAAACATCTCGCCGAGAAGCAGCCTGGTTGTCTTTTTCCCCCTGCTGCACTTTGTTTGGGGTTTTTAAACAAATCGAAGCCATAAGTCAAACTGCTCCTGCCTCTCGCAGGGATGCTTAGAGGCTCTGGCTGCTCCCGGCAGAGCTGCCTGGCTGGCACTTCCCAGCGCCTGGTGCCAGCAGACAGACCAGCTACAACCAGCTTCATACTTCTGGGCAGCGGAGTTGCACAAAATGGATTAAGCGGGCCCAGAAATGACACGTTTTGAGTCGCAGCAGAACAAAATCACTTTTTTTTTGGTGTTGTTAACAAGGGAGAAGGAGTTGGCAGGAGAAAGGCAGATACCAAGTGAAAAACCCTGATTTTCCTTCTGTAGCAATGCAGGTACCACGTGAATCATCGCTGTCCTCGATATGTAAATAGAGGTTAGCAAGCATCCTCAGCACAAGCCCATATAACTAAGGGACCGATGCAAATATCTATGTCAGACCTTCACCATGCATCTCCCCAAGAGCCCTCCTGGAGAGGAAGGGATCATCGGGCAGCTACAAGCACTCAACTGCGCCTTTCTCAAAACCTACTGCGAAAGCAAGGACTGGGGAGGAACATGAGGGAGAGAGGAGGAGAGTCAGCATTCCTCAAGATTTCCACGAAGGAAATGGCTACTGATGATCTCGTGGCTTCCTGACATTGCAGCCTCTCAGGACAGCCTGGTCTTGTGCTCGAGCACTGGGGTCTTTGAGGAAGCAGCTTTCGGGCTTCATTGAGAAGTCAGGAACCCAGTTGTAAGCAGAGGCTCGTACAGTAGTAATGGGGAGAGACGTCAGCAGGCAGCGCGGCCCGCCTCCCGCTCCCAGTTATAAACCAGGCATGTGACAGCAGCCAGGGCTGGAGCCTTCCCTGCAGTTTTATCAGGGGTTAAGGTACAAGCACAACACAGCTTACAACTTCAGGCGTTTCTTAAGCAAATGCATGCAAATCATTGCTGGGGGAAGGCTTTTTTCCTTTCCTCCCCCTTTTTTCTTCTTTTTCACCCTGGCTTTTAACCCCCTGCACACGTGGGGACAGAGGAAATGCAATTATCAACAGCAGGCGCCGGGCGGGAGAGCAAACACTGGCTGCACACCAGAGGGAACCTGCGGCGGGCTGCAAGAGCCCTGTGCTGCACCTTATACACCTACAGGCACTAACTCAGTGCATAGCTATGCTGCTCCCTGCAATGTAATGCACGTATGGGAGAGGGAGAAAGAGGGGACGGGCACAGCAAATCCTATTTCAGGATATGCCATGAAAACGGTCTTATTTCATCGCAGGCCATTTCACACTCCCAAATTTTGCAGGGGATGTTCACAACATGGTGGTTTTGCACCAGAGAAGGATGACAATTTGCAGGATTTTTTTTTTCCCCCCTTCTAAGCAGTCCCTTTTTAGAATAAGATTCCTAAATTGGCACATCAAATGCTGACCAAAAAGCAGAAGAAGAAACAAGCCTTCAGATGCGTGCTGCAATCTTACGAGCTTTTCATTTCACGCTAAGCAGGCGGAGAACAGGCAGGTTATTGCAGGGAAGTGGAGCCAGGAACTTTCACCTGCACAGGGAGCAATGGGGCTGGTGGGAGCTGCAGCCTTCCTGCTGGGGATGGCATCCCACACAGCCAGCCTCCTCTCCTCCAGCCAACAGTTCTCTCAGCAATACTAAATCCGTCCAAGTCAGAAAACACAAACCGCTTACAAAACCTTCTCAGCCCACTTCTCACCCCTCCTGACCCCCGTGCTGTAATCAACCTGTCAGCAGATCTTCGTTAACCACCGGACCTGCCGCCTGCCCCCAGCTCTGCCCCCCCAAACAAGCCACCCCGCTCCCATGCCAAGCTGGAGTGCTCTAGAGCTGGTGCATGCAAGGAGCGGTGCCGGGACTACATCAGTCTAGCTGGTGGCAAGATCTGCCTGGTTCTGTCTGGCACATGCACCAGGGGCAAATCTGATTTACCAAGTCTTGAGACCTTATTTGTTTTGAGCCCAAACAGCAGGATTAGTCCCTGTCCCATTCCCCACACACACACGTTCCTGCTGCTTGCAATCCCGGAGCTAAACTGGTGAGAGAGCAAGGGTTGGGATGAATGTGCTAGCTTCACAATCGAAGCTATTTTGTAATCTGTGGTTATGAAAGTGAAGGGCTGGAGGGATGATATATAACTACAGAAAACTCTTCCCACTTGCACCAGGCTCATCACTCCCACTGTGAAATGCGCGGTTGTGCCATAGATCAGTGCTGGCTCTCGCCGCTGCCCGGCTCATTGTATAGTGCCTCTTCACCCCCCAAAATGGAAAAGCATGCAAGCCCTATAGCCAGCACTGCTCACTCTCGTGATCGAGCGGGAGTTGCCAAGGAGCCTTAATCTGATTTTCATACTCAGCTCCATCCAGAAGGGAGCACATCCAGATTTCGGGGCCGCTGACTCGCAGCACCGAGACCCTTCTCCCTGCTAAACCCAATACAAGAGCAACCACAGCCAGCCTCTAAGTATCAGTAT